>JAOWAY010032133.1:0-12161 GCA_028565895.1 Goniobranchus geometricus
TCTGACTGTGTAACCAAAAAACAAATTGCCATTTATGGACAATAAAGAATTGTGATTATTATTATTATTATTATTATTATTATTATTATTATTATTATTATTATTATTATTGTGAATGTAAAGTAAGAGACGTAATAGTAAATGGAACAGCAATACATACCAGTGAAAACCAAGGGAGCCACTATATGATTTCAAATATAGGGATGATATGGTTAAATTTAGGATTTGTTAGGGTTAAAGTAAGTTTTTTGTTGTCTTTTTTATTTCTTCATATACTGATAAAATGTCTTTGGTGCTGCACTTTTGATTTAGTTTCTTTCCTGATCGGAACATTATCAGATTCATCTGGCCAATAAGTTTTGTAATTTCTAAAAGAATTTTCTAACACTTACAACAGAGATGTCTGATTCAGACCATGTCATTGGCCAGGCATGTGTGAATTTGAGATAAAACTTAAGAAACTTAAAAAATCAAAGATCAATCCCATATTGTCAAATGGACCGACTAAAATCTGATGAAAAAGTATGTGAAGAAATCACTAGCTGTTTAAAACAAACAATTCTGAAGTAGAAGAGCTTTGATCAGAAATGAAAAAATCACTAAATGAAGTCTCAGAAGTCTATTCCCAGAAAAGATGTAAAAGAGCATTAGAAATGGAAAAACAATAACAAAGAGATTATATAGCCAACTAGAGTTGATGGAAAAACGACACGAGTCAAAAAGTGTAGAAGCCAAATACAATGATTAAAAAGAAGTATGGATAAATCATCAACAATGTTATAAGAAAGAACAAAACCAAAATGTTGACACTAAATTCATGCACTGTAAAGTAAATGATGTGAGTGGTAAGAAAATAAAATGCCACAAGCGTGGCTGCATCAAATCAAGTAAAAAGATGTCAAAGCTTCTAAGGGAAAGAATTTTAGAAATACCAGAAGACCACCTCTTCTTTATTGATTATTCAAAGGCTTTTGACAAAGTCAGAGAAGAAGAACTGTTTCAGATGTTACAAGAACTGGATATAGAGATGATAAAGATCTGACAGTTGCTTGTAATCTATACTGGGACCAAACTGCAGCTGTAAGAATTAAATGTGAACATAGTGAATTCTGATACATTCAAGGAGATGTGCAACAAGGATCATTTGCTATGTCCCCTGACTTTTTAACCTATGTAGTGAAATGATCTGAAGGAATCTAGAGACTATACCTGGACTAAAAATAAACGATGAAAATCTTAATAATTTCAAATATGTGGATGATACAGTTTAAAAGTAGAATCTGAAGAACAACTTCAAAAACTTTTGGATAAAGCTGTTTTAGAGAATGAAACAATGGGGCCTTTCTCTAAACATGAAAACAAAAGCCAGAATGCAAAGGTCGTTTCAAAGAAACCCATGAATCTTAAATGTAAACTACATGTAGTTAGGACAACATAGTAAACAAGTCAAAAAAATTCAAATACCTTGGTAACCTTATAACATCAGATGGTAGAAAAAGAATAGCCATTGTGAAAGATACATTCCAAAACATGAAAGTACGTACAATAAGAAACTTAAGAATGAATGATGAGGGGATCATGGACTGGGAAAAAGTCGAATGAATCAGTACTGGAAGATGCTAATCTTGAGAGATCATCAATCAAAATGATAAGACAGAGGCAACTACAATTTTAAGGACACATTGCAACCACAAAGGCTAAGAACATCAAGTCATAGCAGGAAATATCGAAGGCAAACTCAGGAGAGGAAGACAATAACTTTTATTGAAAATCTTTATTCATGGTCGCATCAACAGCCTTAGAAGGTAAGCGGACTGAGTGCAGGACTAATTGCCAATGTCTGTATCAGATAAGGTGCCTAAAGAAGAACAAGACAATAGAGCTCTGATATCTCAATCTTTATTACCTCGACTTTCAGCTTAAGTCACTTGATTTGGAATTCCCAACTTTTTCTCTATATAGTATTACTACATTGACATCCAATATAAAGTCGGCATTTTTTTCCTTCTCTTTTGTCTACTTGCCCTTAAGTGCAAAAAAAACCATTAGTAGCTGAAATTCATTTGATTTCGAGAAAGTGCTATCGATCTAGATCTTGTGAGAAATATAAGGAATTTATGGAGTTTAGGTCTCCCGTCATCTATTGTTGAAATTGGAATCTTCCAAGAAGTGCTTTAGTTTCAAACTTGCAAGTACTAGTTTCACCATTTCACCACAATCTCTGATCATTATAAGGAAATTTCATAAAGCAGAAAAGAAAATTAAGACAGGACAAATACGGTAGAACCTGAATAAGTCGAAATTGCGGGAACTATTGAAATCGCATTGAGTAAAGAGAAAGTCGTAAAAAGATTTTCAGAAAACTGAATTGACTTATCTTCAATTTGTCCTATTAGACAGCTTTTTCATAATGTGCACACCTAAAACTACTTGGCTATTGAAGAGGATCATGGGTGATGTTTGTCAGGATTTTCTTTTCAAGGTGCCTATTAATTTCAAAACATTTCTCAGCCTTCTTTTTATTTCAGTACAAGAAAATAGCAAGGATTTAGACAATTTAGTGATTTAGAAAAGAGTGAGTACTGAGGCAATGGAAATTGTAAGACTTAAAAATTTATTCTCGTCCATAAATTTGATGATGAATTTGATTTTTTTTATTTTTCATGTAATTTCTTGCACAGTCAACACTGTGCCTCTGAGTCATGTATCCGGCCTATCGAAAGGGATTACTCAGTTCATCTCTGTGTCCCAAATGTGGTCGAGTGGGAAGAAAGTGCTCTTGTTACAATGGTCTTCTGCCTGCAGTGGGTCATGCCCTTTGGATGACTGGTGTCCCCACTACCGAAATACCAGGTTAGTGTCTGACCACTTTACAGTCAGCGTAACGTCACTTTTCTTGTTATGTCTACCAAGGCCTTGAATCAGGCTGGATTTTATGTGTTACATGAATGAATTTTATATTGTCTTATTGCGTTTCATCCAAATTTCATATTAAAAATTTGCTGGCTTTTTCTTATCACAGTTAAAGTAGTGTGTCATCCAATTTTAATTTATCAGTACCTGTGTAAAAATGTTTAAATTTGAAGATTATATTCCTGGATAAATACAGTTGTACTGTGATACAATATAATTGTATCATATGGATTATAAGTGAATTCATCCTCAGATAAGACTTCTCAAATTTATCTGCTATTTTTGTACAAAATAAAATGAATCTATACGCCATATTTCATGAAGGTTATTGATGAGCTGGGTTGTTTTTTGTAAATATGTCTTGTTCTTTTCCTTGTTTTGCAATGAGGTATATATATATATATATGTGGTATTCTTTTTTATTACATATAATTTTGCCTTATTATTTATAAATTAACTTTTAAAGCCACTGTCACTGAGAGAAGGTTGACGAGCAACGGATTTTCATATACACTATCAGAAGATTTAAATATCAATTTACTGATTATGTGGTATTTGGATCCGCAGTTTTTTTTTTCGTTTTTTTTTTTTAACCTGTCTTGCTCAGGAGGCCAGGCAGAGGGAGATATTAGGCTCAGAGAACCGGGTCTTGCCGCAGTTGTATAGTTAAAGACAATTGCTTTTCCTTGGCTATATTGTAGTTCACTTCTTTACATTATAATTATTCTTCCCATGCTTCAAACCCATATTTTAAAGCTTCTGTTTACTCCTCACATTTAAACTCAAGATTCAGACATCATTCATACGTCCAAGTGGACTTTGGGTGTAAAAGAAATTCTCGCCTATTCTCTCGCCACAAAGTGGGTCATATTCACCTGACATGTAATTTGAAGAAAAATGCTGCAACATATGCTACAAGAACAAGAGAACCATCAACAGCATCACCAACAATGCCTACGCCAACAAAAACATCAGGAACAACAATAATGGTGACAACAACAGCAATAGCAACAACAGCTTTGTAACTTGTTCAAATTTATAATGAAAAAAGCATTCTTATAACAGTAACAGCAATACAGATTTTTAACCTTGAACGAAGTCTTCTTATAAAAGAAGGTGAATGATATGAAGAGAAGAAAATCATTCTATTTTGTCCATCCACACAGGCTAAACGATAATATACAGTGTGATCTTTGAAAATTGGCAGGTTGCATTTGCAGAATGCCGCAGGTGACTTCTTGTCTGCCTTTGACGGACATTTCGCACACCTTTTCCCCCTAGAAGCAAGGACAGCTTCAGTCTTGGCTCTGTGGTGCCGAGAAGAAAGTCCATAGATGGTATTAGCTGTTTGGGCAATTTCTTGGACATTCTTCTTCTTCAGCGGTGATGGTGTTTGAAACCCCATTTTCTTGCAAGATCTAGGCTACCTAAATACTGAACAAGAAATTTGAAATTTATACCCCACAACAGTACCTTTATGGTCTGTCAATATTGCGAATTTGGAGTTCAAGGCTAAGATAATTAGTATGCAAAAGTGGAGAGGTGGGTCACAGTTTAAATGAGGACTTTAGAACAAAAGTGGTCTAACTCCAGTTTTGATCTAAATGGAGTTATCACATCCACTGTATAGACCAGCACTTAAACTTTATGTTCAATAATGGTCTAACTCTGATACAACTATTCAGAGCGAGATATTTTGTTTCGTTTACTTGGGTCACTTTTTAAATGAACTGAGCCTAAATCTTAGATCCCATTTATTTCAAAACAAAGAAAACTGGGGTTAGACCACTTATATTCTTAGGACCTCAAATGAATGTAACACATACCTCACATCCATTATCTGTCATGTCTTGCACTTTACCTATTGTCCATTTCTCTTCTCATAGATGATGACCTGCTGGATATTGGAAATCAAGAAGCATCATCCGGCAATGACCTTGACACTGCTGCACCAACGTGTGAGAAAAGTGATCAGCATGATCAGTTCATTGAAGTCGGTGATTTCTCTCTTGAAGATTTGCCTGATATTATCAGGGATCCAGCATTTCTTGTTTGGGTGTGGAGCTGCACACCTCTTGTGGTCAGGCTGAGCAACTCAAAAAATGCTACGGGCAGGGTCATTCCTTTTCCCACTAATCTAGGACAGACTACGACCTGTGCAAATGTCAACTGTCCTCATAGACAACTAATGGGAAACAGGCATAAAATATATGGGGGTTTGGCTATCATCACTAACAAACATGTTGTCAGAAGTAGTGAAGAAGCCAAAAAGACCCGAGTTGAGTTCTTCTTTCATGATGAAGACAATCGACAACTTGTCATCAGGGAGATGGGTTTAGACCTTGAAACTACAAATCGTGCAATGGACCACACAGTCTTTAGCTGTACTGCTCACACCACTGATCTCATTGAGACGATATCAATGATATCAGAGATCGTCAATTTTTCATGGCGCCAAATCCCCAAACCAATTCGTCAAAAGTCTAGGCAGTTTGCTGTGGTGATTTCACATCCTCATGGAACAGCCAAGAAAATCAGCATTGGGAAAAAGGTGAAGACGAAAATTCGTGATGACTCCGGAGAAGCAATGAAAAATGTTATGTTGCTGCGCAGCATATTTAATGTGTGTGAACATAACAATGGACTTTTAAGATTTTGGGAGTATTATACAATTGTAAAGGACATTCCACTTTCTTATACAGTGACCTATTACACAGCTGCCACATGCCGAGGCAGTTCAGGAGCTCCTGTCTACATGGGAAATGTTGTGATTGAGAATGGTTTGGAGAGCAACCCACCACACACTCACAGAGGAAAAGATCCAGTGGAGGGCTATAATGTCTGCTTTACCTAGCCAATTGGTTATAGAAATATTCTTTTTTTCTCCCAGCAATAACTCTTCTACTTGACTGGTTCAAGCTGATGGTCATAAAACCACAAAGACAAGATACATTAAAAACCTTGTTATGCCACAAACTTTCGGATGTGTAAGCAACGCTGGCAATCTTAATGAATGATGTCAAAAGGGGCTTACAGATCTAATCTTTCGGAGTTTTTCAGTTGGTTTTGTATTATTTTTAATTTTCTTGTTTATTTTGTTTATTGTCCTGTGCCTTGATTTTCATGAGCAGATGCTGTGTTGTTTTACTGAAAACTCTTTATTGGTTTTAACTTCATTGACTCAGCTGTATTAACATTTTTTATGGCTTAGTTAAAGGAGCTGATGATGGCCTCAGCTAAGACATTGAACTGGGCTCAGAAACATTCTTATGCTGACACAATAGAAACATTGATGGGTCTGACTGATGTTGGGTCATTGGAAAACAACCCAAATCATCAATTTTCTCAATTGTTAATTTCTAGACTGTAAAATGAGTTCCAGACCCACTGCAGAGTAAACTGGCAAGAAATGGACATCTGGTCTGCTCCAGTGTTCAATAACATATCACAATATCATTCGATGACAGTGACTTGACCTTCCTCTGTTAAATATTGATACAAGGTAAAAGCAGATACAGTAGACTTCTGATACCACATACTCCATGGGACTAGTGCTCAGAGGATTGAGGAAAATTAAGGGAGATGAAGGAGAAGAATGCGAGAAGGTTAGGGCTAGTTGATTGAAATCGAAGTCTAGTGAATGAATGATGAATGCTGGCACAAGCAAAGCAACTCAACACTAGCTTAACCCAATGCGGTAGGCCTAACAGAAAGGAGAAGGGGTGTGTGGAAGGAGCAGATAGGCAGATGCGGCAAACAATGGGTAGACCAGTGAGGCGCAGCATCAAACGCTGAGTGATGTGTGATCAGAGCACAATGCCTTACGTAATTACGGTTATTGGCCCTCATAGTATGAGTTACCTCATACATCAAGTCATGACCTGGCCCAGGTACACTGGCAGCCCTCTCCCTTTAGGTATCAGAAGCGCTAATGTAACAGTAGTTCTCAGCTGGGCCATTTAAACCTGTGCGTTGCCTGGTTTGCTTGTGTCAAAGCTTTGTTAGTGGATGAATGGGGAGAAAACTCAGAAAAGATTTGTAAGAAGCAGTTTCCACTTGTAAACAAGATCTAGTGAAAATTGAATTTGTGTTAAAGAATACTGAATAAAGAAAAAAGAAATGCCAGAATTCGCATTCAGTTGGTGTTAAAAGGCAAAATTTCTGTAGATTCATGTCAGGTGAATTTCACTGTTTAGGGCTATCAGTCAACACAAAGGTAACCTCACTAAATATAGAACTTGTTAGACCAGTAATTTCCTTGGTACTAAGGTTTTTATGGGTATTTTCAATTGAACCTCCTTCTTTTTTTTAAAGCTCCTTGCCATTTTCCTTTATTTATTGTCCTTTTGTTTATATTTTGTTTAAATTTGATTGGAGATTTGATGTGAAAATCAAATTACTTTATCTACATTATTATTCTATTATAAAGGCATGTCAACATGAATGTGGATGAAGATTGACATGTAAAAATCTTACGGCCAAGAGTACAAACAGCATTATGTTCATATGAAGCACACTTAAACCATTCTTTGTTCGGGTTTTACAGGTTGTATTTTTTTTCACATTGAGCAAATATTACTAGTAATTTTCCTGCTCAGGAAAAAATTCATAATAAAAAAACCTCGCTTCCTAATAGAATTATTTTGATGTTACATTGAAGCTTAGTGATTTGTTGAGCAAATACTGCTAGTAATTTTCCTGTTCAGGAAAAAATTCATAATAAAAAAGACCTCGCTTCCTAAAAGAATCATTTTGATGTTACATTGAAGCTTAGTGATTTGTATGACATGAAAAATATCATTTATTTGTGCTAAAAGAATAGCACATGTGCTCACCTTTTGTTCATTTTTCAATTAAGGAAACGTGTACACACATTATAATGTTTGCAGTCATAAGTTCATGAGATAGAAATATCACTCGTTGAAGAAGCTTAGTTTTATTTTTTGATTGACTCCACATTGACCCCATTTTGGTACATGTATTATATTGACAGTGGAAAGTAGCCCGCTTGGAAATAGTCAAAACTCAGAAATAGGAAGATAAGTCCACGACCCTGCCTTTTCTCTCCTTTAAGTCAATAAAACAGCTGCCAGTGGAAAGATAAAACAACAAAAACCCAAAAACATAAAGACAGTCAACTCAGAATAATCTGATCTTCATCCCCACCTATTCAATAGTTACTGTAAAGGAGAATCCCATCAAGATGAAAATCTTTATTTTAAATTCTGCAGCAATAAAAAGGCCATTCTACATTACCAATCACTGGGTTTTCATCATTTGTAGTATAATAATAATATAATATTATTAGAGCTTTTTATTGTATAGCGCTTAATCCATTTTAATTCATTTATGCGCTCAAAAACAGTACAATGTGTTCCCTGAAAAGCCTTTTCTGACCAAATACCCTCCAAGTTCCATCTGGAGTACATGTATACAGGGCTATGTCACAGGTGCACTTGCTCTGGCATACTGACAAAATCCTTCTCTGCCTGTATTATGGTCAGGTACTCAATATCACCTGAGTGGGGAGAGGAAAAGTGTGCAAATATTCTTTCACAAGGACCAGACAGCACCACGGAGTGGGCAAGATTAGTATTCAGGACCTCGCAGTCAAGAAGACAGCGGCTCCACTGATCATTTAAAGCAGTAACTGTATGTAATAAAAAGAGTTCATTTTGCTCGATATTCCATTTCTCTGCACATAGCAATGAGGCAAGCTACTATCACTGTAGCACTGTATAGGCTATTAGTATACACTGTAATGTATGTGCACTGATGATAGATGAAGATGAGTAAAGAGAGGGATTACTTTACCAATGGCACCACTCTCATCTGCATGTTGCAGATTGTCTGAATTAGGATGTTAAAAGGAATAACAGAAAATGAGGAGAAAGGAGGTGGCAAGGCTTGTACCAATTGACATTGTGAAAAGGACAATAATTGGTGTGTGAAATAAGTAAAATGAATGCAACAGATCATCAACCGGATGTGCAACTCAGTAAATTATAATAAAGAACCAGATATATCAGATCTAGACATAGATATACAGAGTTTTTTTTTAGGTCAAGAAAGGCTTACAACATGCAACAGACAAAGAGAGATAAGAGAGGGGAGAGAGAGAGAGAGAGAGAGAGAGAGAGAGAGAGAGAGCGAGCTATAATTTATTTGTTTTTAGCTCATAACCATAGAGATGGAAGGGAACGGGGAGAGACCAATACACGCAAACAGATTTGTTAAAACATTTTGTGACACTATTTTCAATATAAGCTTATCAGCATACCCTCCAAACTCTTCATTAATACCTTTACTATATTGTGAGATATGAATGCTTTATGAGAAGATGTCAAATAAAAATATTGAATTCTCTCCTCACTCAATTGACATGTCGGTCGTCATCTCGGACACGATGCAATACTTCAAGTTTTATGTTAAAATGATTGTTCCTTTTGGATATCCCCATTACCACACCAGTTGATTCGTCCATTTCATAGTTTATGAAAGGCAGACGTCACACAGTGCCATTTTAAACTTTTAAACTGATTTTTAGCCTTTGACCATTAACCCTCAAGCAAGTTGTTGTCATTCAAGTTCATATATCTATTTTGAATTCACAGCACTTCGAATCTAATTGATAAGGTGATTGAAAACTTCTACATCCACATTGAAAGCTTGAGTTTTAGAGATGAATCTAGACACTCTAGATTGTGTACTTGACCTAGTTTTACGATGTTTTCAGCTCAAATAGTAAAGCTTTTATTGAAGCTTTTTACAGGGGAAAAGGGTGAAGAGAGATGTGGCTCATGCAAAAACCTTCCACAGATGCATCTTTACTACAAAAAATTCTAATGATCTGGAATAAAATAACTTCAAATGGCATCAGAAAAGCTATATATATATATATATCGAAACCTTCGTCGACAGGCTTCATAGTATTGTAGATTCTCAATTAAATAAGAATAGGCCTACTAAGATGGATATCTTCTTTCCCTTGTGCATCTAGATCTAGATTCTAGGTCTGGAGTCAAAATCTAGATCTAGACCTAGCAAACAAATACAGAATATAATATATCTCTCTTGCCAGATTAAAGAAAGGTAAGTTATTAAAAATGAAGATTACTCCAGAGTCAAGCCATAATCATCTCAATTACCGAAATAAGCTATTAATTTTTCAATAAATGTCACCTACAACTGGTAAACCTTGCTGAATAGCCATTTTAGTTGCTCTTGAATCAAATATATCAATAAATCTATGCTCTTTTGATTACTTACTGACCTAAAGTCCATTTCTATGCAAATGTTGTGGAAGGATTTCCATGAACGGGAAATTATTGCATTGATACAGTATATATATACTCTTGCAAAATCTTCACAGATGGAGTAAAGAATACCGGAGAGGGAAATTTTTGCCTGGAGGAGGCAAACCTCCTTGCCATTAATCCCATTTACCATAAACCTCTCAGGGGATATTTTTTCATAATGGGTGTGGGGAAGGGAGGGCCCCACCATTGATGTCAGTGATAGCGAGCATCCATCCCATCTTTAGACCACTTTTTAGTACCGGTAATCAGTTCTTTAAAATATTTTGCTGGGTTGTTTCTCTGTCCTAAATTCCCAAATTCTAAAAGTCATTTCCCCTATATGGAAATACTTCTCTCTTTTTTAAGGAGAAGCCTCATAGACTTGACTGACTTTGACCTTTGATTCTTCATACTTTCATGTTGTACATCAAATGTCTCATTGCATCCATAAAGGAGTAAACAAATAAATGAATAAATAAATAATAACAACAAATGAAAAGAATTTTTAGGAAAAATAAACAAATAAATTAGATAATAGTTTGATGAAATTAGGGAACCAGCTGTACCCTGAATTGACTCACTGAAGTAGGCCTTTTAACTCTTTTAATTTAGAGTTCTGTGAACACGTCTGAGCAATAGTCTATATAAGTATAAAAAGAAGATACAGGGTAAATTTTTCATATTGGATTTTCACTGCAGGCAATTTTTCCACCTATAAAGTCCATTGGCCACCATAAAAGTAGACAATCGGTTAAAGATTGTCAGAACTGATATTAGAGTCATATTTAAACTTTGTTTACACTTGAAGAATGGGGAAAGTGAAAAGGATTGTGAGGAGAGTGAAGAAGGGGATAAGAGGAGATGCTGAGGCGTGAGGAGAGTGTAAAAGATAGTGAGGGAAATTGGCAGCCTTATAGAACGTGACTGTCATTTTGTCTTCAATAGCAAAATTTTAAAAAGATCGATAAGATAGAATGATTACAATATGGAGTTATTCAAGTATACCTTGTTGACATATCAGAAAGGAAAGCATTTGCCTGCATTCAGTGACAGGTCTGTTGAATGCCATCTTGAGAATCAATGCAGGAAAGCCCACAGAATAAGTATCATGTGATACTTATTCTGTGGGAAAGCCTAGATCTAGAACCAGATAGATCTAGGGTAGAATTAGATCTAGATATATATATCAAGATCTATTAATTCTGGTATTCAAAGGACTAAAATAAACCAATGTAACGAAAAGTAAATCGAGGCGTAGATCAGAACTTAGATACTTAAGAGACTGTTCAAAGTGAACAACAATAGAAAGGTGTTTTTGTCATGACTGACTACATTCTGCTTGACAAATCTAGCAGACGAGATTTGTGTGATGGATAATGTCTTTATACAATCTTTTGTGGTACAATACTCTTTTTCTAGAGAACAAACATCGGGGATAGATTTTAATTGCAACCTCATCTCCTTTTCTATTGTTCGTGACAATAATGTACCACAGTGAGCCATCAAAGCTCGAGACGTTTATCCAAATTATATCAGCAAGAAAAGCACCCTCACAAATGATGCATTTGTCTACTCCATTGACATGTGGCATAAACATTCACTGCTATTTCAAGACGCTAAGAGAACCAAAGGAAGGCCAACAACAACTTTCCCCTAAATTAAACTACAGTGGAACCTCTGGATAACGACATCGCTCGGGACCGAAGATTTAGGTCGCTATCGGGAGGTGTCGCTATTCCAAGGTTTTCAAGATGGCGGGAAAAGGGGGCGTGGTGAGGCTTCTGGGCAAAATGACAATGCAATGCATGGACCTGTGTACGTGATTCAGTGTGATAAGACATGTTCTAACCACTTTGGAATGTGTCATTGTTTTATAATAATAATAATAAACAGTGTTTTGATAATAAATAGTGATCGAAGGCCATTTTCCCTCTGTCCCAACCATCTTTT
>JAOWAY010032243.1:0-18915 GCA_028565895.1 Goniobranchus geometricus
ATGGGAAAGACAACGGCTCTATAGTATGTTTGTGTGTCTATTTTGTTAGATGGGTAAAACACTGTTTCTATCATTTGTTTGTGTGTCTAATTTGTTAGATGGTTAAGACAACGTTTCTATCATATGTTTTTGTGTCTATTTTGTTTGATGGGTAAAACACTGTTTCTATCATGTGTTGGTTTTTCTTATTTCTTAGATGGGTAAAACACAGTTTCTATTGTTCGTTTTTGTTTCTATTTTGTTAAAATGGGTAAGACACTGTTTGTATCGTTTTTTTTGTATGTCTACTGCGTTAGAAGGGTAAGACAATGTTTTTAATGTTCGTTCGTGTGTCTACTTTGTTAGATGAGTAAGACACTGTTTCTATCGTTTGTTTGTGTTTTACTTTGTTAGATGGGTAAGACAATGTTTCTATGGTTTCTTTGTTTGTCTACTTTGTTAGATGGGTAAGACACTGTTTCTATCGGTTGTTTATGTATATCTTTTGATAGACAGGTAAGACACTGTTTCTATCGTTTGTTTGTGTGTGTATTTTGTAAGATGGGTAAGACAAGTTTTCTATCGTTTATCTGTGTGTCTACTTTGTTAGATGGGGAAAACAATGTTTGTATTGTTTTTTGTTTTCTATGCTTATTTTGTTAGATTGGTAAGACAATATTTCGATAATTTGTTTGTCTTTCTATTTTGTTAGATGGGTAAAACAGACTCTATCGTTTGTTTGTGTGTCTATTTTGTTAGATGGCTAAGACACTGTTTCTATTGTTTGTGTATCTATTTAGTTAGATGGGTAAGACACATTTTCTATTGTTTGTGTGTGTGTTTACTTTGTTAGCTTGGTAAGACACTGGTTCTATCGTTTCCTTGTGTGAATATTTTGTGAAATAGGTAAGACAGTTTCTATCGTTTGTTTGTGTGTCTGTTTTGTTAGATGGGTAAGACAAGGTTTCTATGGTTTTTTGTTTTCTATGTTTTTTATGTTTGATGGGTAAGACAACGTTTCTATAATATGTTTGTGTGTTTAGTTTGTTGGATGGGTAAGACAATGTTTCTATCATTTGCTTGTGTATCTATTTTGTTAGAAGGGTAAAACGCTGTTTCTATCGTTTGTTTGTGTGTCTAGTTTGTTAGATGGGTAACACACTGTTTCTATCGTTTGTTTGTGTCTATATTTTGTTAGATCGATAACACAATGTTTCTATCACATGTTTGTGTGTTTATTTTTGTTAGGTGGGTACCAGAACTTTTCTATCGTTTGTTCATGTGTCAATTTCATTAACAGGATTTGAAAATGTTTCTATCGAATGTATGTGTGTCTATTGTTTTAGATGGGTAAGACAAATTCTTTCGTATGTTTGTGTTTTTTATTTTTTTAGATGGATAAAACACTGTTTCTATCGTTTGTTTGTGTGTCTATTTTGTTAGATGGGTAAGACACTGTTTCTATCACTTGTTTGTGTGATTATTGTGTTTGATGGGTAAGACCTATTTCTATTGTTTGTTTGGGTGTCAGTTTTGTTAGATGGGTAAGGCAATGCTTCTATCGTTTGTTTCTGTGTCTTTTGTGTTAGATGGGTAAGACAACGTTTCTATTCTTCGTTTGTGTCTCTAATTGTTAAAATGGATAAGATAATGTTTGTATCGTTTGTTTGTGTGTTTATTGTTTTAGAAGGGTAAGAAAATGTTTTTATCGTTTGTCTGTGTGTCTATTTTGCTAGATGAATAAGACACTGTTCCTATCGTTTGCTTTTGTGTTTATTGTGTTAGACTGACAAGAGAGTGTTTCCATCGTTTGTTTGTATCCTTAGTTGATGTGACGGGTAAGTCGTTGTTTCTATTGTTTGTTTGTGTGTTTACTTCGTTAGATGGGTAAGACAATGTTTCTATCGTTTCCATGTGTGTTTACTTTGTTAGAAGAGTGAGACAATGTTCTATCATTTTTTTTTGTGTGTCTACTTTTTGAAATGGGTAAGACAACGTTGCTTTCATTTGTCTGTTTCCACATTGTTAGATGGGTAAGACAACGTTTCATTCGTTTATTTGTATGTCTATTTTTTTGGAAGGATGAGACACTGTTCGTATCGTTTGTTTGTGTGTCTATATTGGTAGATTGGTATGACAACTCTTCTATCGTTTGTTTGCGTGTCTACATCGTTAGATGGGAAGGCAACGTTTCTATCGGTTTTTTGTGTGTCTGTTTTGTGAGATGGATAACACAATGTTTCTATTTTCTGTGTGTTTCTAATTTTAGATGGGCAACTCTCTGTTTCTATCATATGTTTGTGTCTTTATTTTGTTAGGTAGGCACCACAACGTTTCTATCGTTTGTTTATGTGTCTATTTTGTTAGATGGGTAAGACAATGGTTCTATCGTATGTTTATGTGTCTATTTTGTTTGATGGGTAAGACAATTTTTTTTTTCATTTGTTTTTGTGTTCATTTTGATGCATGGGTAAGACACTGTTTTTATCGTATGCTTGTGTGTCTATTTTGTTATGTGGGTAAGAAAATGTTTCTTTCGTTAATTTGTGTGTATATTTTGTTAGATGGGTAAGACATTGTTGCTATCATTTGTTTGTGTGTTTATTTAGTCAGATGGGTGAGACACTGTTTTTTTCGTTTGCTTGTGTGTTTATTTTGTTAGACGGTCAAGAGAATCTTTCTATCGTTTGTATGCTTATTTTATTTGGCGGGAAGACACTGTTTCAATTCTTTGTTTGTGTGTCTATTTTGTTAGAAATGTGAGACAATCTTTGTTTCTGTTTGTTTGTGTGTCTCTTTTGTTAGATGGATAAGACACTGTCCTATCGTTTGTTTGTGTGTCTACTCTTTTAGAAGCGTAAGACAATGTTTCTATCATTTGTTTGTATTTGTATTTTGTTAGATGGGTTAGACAACATTTCTATCGTTTGTTTGTGTGTCTACTTTGCTAGATGGGCATGACACTGTTTCTATTGTTTGTTTGTGTGTCTATTTATCTAGATGGGTAAAACACCATTTTTATCGTTTTTTGTGTATCTATTTTGTTAGATGGGTAATACACTGTTTCTTTCCTTTGTTTGTGTGTTTATTTTTGTAGATGGGAAGACAATGTTTCTTTCGTTTATTTGTGTGTATATTTTGTTAGATGAGGAAGACATTGTTTTTATCGTTTGTTTGTGTGTTTAGTTCGTTAGATGGCAAGACAATGTTTCTATCTTTTGTTTTTGTGTTTATTCTGTCAGATGGGTGAGACAATTTTTCTATCAATTGTTTGTGTGTATATTTTGTTAGATGGGTAAGACAAAGTTTATTTCTTTTACTTATGTGTTACTTTCTTCGATCGTATAGACTTTGTTTCTATCGTTTGTATGTGTATCTGCTTCTTGAGATGGGTAGGACAACTTTTCTATACTTTCTTTGTTAGTCTATTTATTAGATGGGTAAGAAATTGTTTCCATCGTCTGTTTGTGTTTCTATTTTTTTAGATGTGTAAGACAACGTTTCTATTGTTTGTTTGTGTGTTTACTTTGTTAGAAGACTAAACTGAGGTATCTATCGTTTGTTTTTTTGTCTATTTTGTTAGATGGGTAAGACGTTTCTGTTGTTTGTTTGTGTGTTTATTTTGTTAGAAGACTAAACTGAGGTATCTATCGTTTGTTTGTGTGTCTATTTTGTTAGATGGATAAGACACTGTATCTATCGTTTGTTTTTGTCTATTGTGTTACATGGGTAAGACTGGGTTCAGTTTGTTCGAACGGTGAGACACTGTTTTTATGGTTCGTTTGTGTGCCTATTTTTCGTAGATGGGTAAGACACCGTTTCTATCACTTGTTTTTGAGTCTATTTTGTTAGAAGGGTGAGACATTGTTTCCATCGTTTATTTGTATGTCTAATTTGTTAGATTGGTAAGACAATGTTTCTTTCGTTACTTTGTCTGTTTATTTTGTTAGATGAATAAGACATTGTTTATTTCGTATGTTTGTGTGTTTATTTAGATAAATGGGTAAGACAACGAATGTATCGTTTGTTTTTGTGTTTATTTTGTTAGATTGGTAAGACACTGTTTGTATCGGTTGCTTGAGTGTCTAGTTTGGTAGATGGGAAGACACTGTTTCTATCGTTTGTTTGAGTATCAATTTTGTTAGATTGGTAAGACACTGTTTCTATCGTTTGTTTATGTGTTTACTTTATTAGATGGGTAAGAAAGTGTTTCTATGTTTTGTTTGTATATCTATTTTGTTAGATGGGTAAGACACTGTTTCAATCGTTTGTCAGTATCTCTATTTTGTCAGATGGGTAAAACACTGTTTCTATCGTTTGTTTGTGTGCTTATTTTGTTAGATGGGTAAGACAACGTTTCTATCACTTAATTGTGTATCTATTTTGTTAGATGGGTAAGACAACGGTTCTATCACTTATTTGTGTGTCTATTTTGTTAGATGGGTAAGGCAATGTTCCTATTGTTTGTTTGTGTGTCTATTTTGTTAGATGGGAAGATAATGTTTCTATCGTTTGTTTGTGTGTCTATTTTGTTGGATGTGTAAAACAAAGTTTCTATAGTTTGTTTGTGTGTCTATTTTGTTAGATGTGAAAGCCACTGTTTCTATCGCTTGTATGTGAATCTATTTTGTTAGGTGGATAAGAAAATGATTCTATCGGTTGTTTTTGTGTTTATTTTGGTAGATGGCAAAGACACTGTTTCTATCGTTTTTGTGGGAGTTTATTTTGTTAGCTGGGTAAGACAACGTTTCTATCGTTTGTTTGTGTGTCTATTTTGTTAGATCGGTAAGACAATGTTTCTATCATATGTTTGTGTGTTTATTTTTGTTAGGTGGGTACCACAACCTTTCTATCGTTTGGTCATGTGTCAATTTCATTAAAAGGATAAGACAATGTTTCTACTGAACGTATGTGTGTCTAATTTTTTAGATGGGTAAGACAATGATTCTATTGTATGTTTGTGTTTTTTATTTTGTTAGATGGATAAAACACTGTTTCTATTGTTTGTTTGTGTGTCTATTTTGTTAGATGGGTAAGACAATGTTTCTATCACTTGTTTGTGTGATTATTGTGTTAGATGGGTAAGACACTGTTTCTATCGATTTATGTATCTATTTTGTTAGATGGGTAAGACACTGTTTCTACCGTTTGTGTGTGTGTCTACTTTGTAAGCTGGGTAAGACACTGTTTCTATAGTTTGTTTGTGTGTTTATTTTGTAAGATGGGTAAGACAAGGTTTCTATCGTTTATCTGTGTGTTTATTTTGTTAGATTGATAAAACACTGCTTTTATCCTTTTTTTAGTGTCTATTTTGTTTGATGGGCAAACCACTGTTTCTATCGGTTCTTTGTGTGTCTATTTATTTAGATGGCAAAGACAACGTTTCTATGGTTTGTGTATGTGTCTACTTTGTTAGATGGGTAAGACACTGTTTCTATCGCTTGTTTGTGTGATTATTGTGTTAGATGGGTGAGACACTGTTTCTATCGTTTTATGTATCTATTTTGTTAGATGGGTAAGACACTGTTTCTATTGTGTGTGTGTGTGTCTACTTTGTTAGCTGGGTAAGACACTATTTCTATCGTTTGTTTGTGTGACTTTTGTTAGGAGGGTAAGACAGTTTCTATTGTTTGTTTGTGTGTCTGTTTTGTTAGATGGGTAAGACAAAGTCTTTTCATATGTTAATGTGTATATTTTGTTAGATGGGTAAACTACTGTTTCTATCGTATTTTTTTTCTATTTTGTGAGATGGGTAAAAGACTGTTCCTATCGTTTGTTTGTGTGTCTAATTTGTGAGATTGGTAAGACACTGTTTCTATCATTTGTTTGTGTGCTTATTCTGTAAGATGGGTAAGACACTGTTTCTATCGTATGTTTGTGTGTCTATTTTGTTAAATGGGTAAGACAGTTTTTTGATCAATTCTTTGTGTGTCTCTTTTTTTAGATTGGTAAGACACTCTTTCTATCGTTTGTTTGTGTGTCTATATTCCAAGATGGGTACGACAAGGTTTCTGTCGTTTATCTGTTGGTCTACTTTGTTAGATTGGTAAAACACTGTTTCTATCATTTGTCTGTATGTGTATAGTTTTAAGATGGGTAAGACAATGTTTCTATCGGATGTCTGTGGGTTTATTTAGTTAGATGGGTAAGATAAGGTTCCTATCATTTCTTTGTGTGACTAAATTATCAAATGGGTAAAAAACTGTTTCTATCGGTTTTGTTTGTTGTTTTTTTTGTTTACTTCTTTAGATGGGCAGAAGAAAATTTCTATCGTTTGTGTGTCGATTTAATTAGATGGTTAAGACAACGTTTCTATCATTTGTGTGTCTACTTTGTTAGATGCGTAGGACACTGTTTCTATCGTTTGTTTGTGTATTATTTTGTTAGATGGGTAAGACAATGTTTCTATCATTTGTTTGTGTATCTAGTTGTTAGAAGGGTAAAACGCTCTTTCTATCGTTTGTTTCTGTGTCTAGTTTGTTAGATGGGTAACACACTGTTTCTATCGTTTGTTTGTGTCTATATTTTGTTAGATCGATAACACAATGTTTCTATCACATGTTTGTGTGTTTATTTTTGTTAGGTGGGTACCAGAACTTTTCTATCGTTTGTTCATGTGTCAATTTCATTAACAGGATTTGAAAATGTTTCTATCGAATGTATGTGTGTCTATTGTTTTAGATGGGTAAGACAAATTCTTTCGTATGTTTGTGTTTTTTATTTTTTTAGATGGATAAAACACTGTTTCTATCGTTTGTTTGTGTGTCTATTTTGTTAGATGGGTAAGACACTGTTTCTATCACTTGTTTGTGTGATTATTGTGTTTGATGGGTAAGACCTATTTCTATTGTTTGTTTGGGTGTCAGTTTTGTTAGATGGGTAAGGCAATGCTTCTATCGTTTGTTTCTGTGTCTTTTGTGTTAGATGGGTAAGACAACGTTTCTATTCTTCGTTTGTGTCTCTAATTGTTAAAATGGATAAGATAATGTTTGTATCGTTTGTTTGTGTGTTTATTGTTTTAGAAGGGTAAGAAAATGTTTTTATCGTTTGTCTGTGTGTCTATTTTGCTAGATGAATAAGACACTGTTCCTATCGTTTGCTTTTGTGTTTATTGTGTTAGACTGACAAGAGAGTGTTTCCATCGTTTGTTTGTATCCTTAGTTGATGTGACGGGTAAGTCGTTGTTTCTATTGTTTGTTTGTGTGTTTACTTCGTTAGATGGGTAAGACAATGTTTCTATCGTTTCCATGTGTGTTTACTTTGTTAGAAGAGTGAGACAATGTTCTATCATTTTTTTTTGTGTGTCTACTTTTTGAAATGGGTAAGACAACGTTGCTTTCATTTGTCTGTTTCCACATTGTTAGATGGGTAAGACAACGTTTCATTCGTTTATTTGTATGTCTATTTTTTTGGAAGGATGAGACACTGTTCGTATCGTTTGTTTGTGTGTCTATATTGGTAGATTGGTATGACAACTCTTCTATCGTTTGTTTGCGTGTCTACATCGTTAGATGGGAAGGCAACGTTTCTATCGGTTTTTTGTGTGTCTGTTTTGTGAGATGGATAACACAATGTTTCTATTTTCTGTGTGTTTCTAATTTTAGATGGGCAACTCTCTGTTTCTATCATATGTTTGTGTCTTTATTTTGTTAGGTAGGCACCACAACGTTTCTATCGTTTGTTTATGTGTCTATTTTGTTAGATGGGTAAGACAATGGTTCTATCGTATGTTTATGTGTCTATTTTGTTTGATGGGTAAGACAATTTTTTTTTTCATTTGTTTTTGTGTTCATTTTGATGCATGGGTAAGACACTGTTTTTATCGTATGCTTGTGTGTCTATTTTGTTATGTGGGTAAGAAAATGTTTCTTTCGTTAATTTGTGTGTATATTTTGTTAGATGGGTAAGACATTGTTGCTATCATTTGTTTGTGTGTTTATTTAGTCAGATGGGTGAGACACTGTTTTTTTCGTTTGCTTGTGTGTTTATTTTGTTAGACGGTCAAGAGAATCTTTCTATCGTTTGTATGCTTATTTTATTTGGCGGGAAGACACTGTTTCAATTCTTTGTTTGTGTGTCTATTTTGTTAGAAATGTGAGACAATCTTTGTTTCTGTTTGTTTGTGTGTCTCTTTTGTTAGATGGATAAGACACTGTCCTATCGTTTGTTTGTGTGTCTACTCTTTTAGAAGCGTAAGACAATGTTTCTATCATTTGTTTGTATTTGTATTTTGTTAGATGGGTTAGACAACATTTCTATCGTTTGTTTGTGTGTCTACTTTGCTAGATGGGCATGACACTGTTTCTATTGTTTGTTTGTGTGTCTATTTATCTAGATGGGTAAAACACCATTTTTATCGTTTTTTGTGTATCTATTTTGTTAGATGGGTAATACACTGTTTCTTTCCTTTGTTTGTGTGTTTATTTTTGTAGATGGGAAGACAATGTTTCTTTCGTTTATTTGTGTGTATATTTTGTTAGATGAGGAAGACATTGTTTTTATCGTTTGTTTGTGTGTTTAGTTCGTTAGATGGCAAGACAATGTTTCTATCTTTTGTTTTTGTGTTTATTCTGTCAGATGGGTGAGACAATTTTTCTATCAATTGTTTGTGTGTATATTTTGTTAGATGGGTAAGACAAAGTTTATTTCTTTTACTTATGTGTTACTTTCTTCGATCGTATAGACTTTGTTTCTATCGTTTGTATGTGTATCTGCTTCTTGAGATGGGTAGGACAACTTTTCTATACTTTCTTTGTTAGTCTATTTATTAGATGGGTAAGAAATTGTTTCCATCGTCTGTTTGTGTTTCTATTTTTTTAGATGTGTAAGACAACGTTTCTATTGTTTGTTTGTGTGTTTACTTTGTTAGAAGACTAAACTGAGGTATCTATCGTTTGTTTTTTTGTCTATTTTGTTAGATGGGTAAGACGTTTCTGTTGTTTGTTTGTGTGTTTATTTTGTTAGAAGACTAAACTGAGGTATCTATCGTTTGTTTGTGTGTCTATTTTGTTAGATGGATAAGACACTGTATCTATCGTTTGTTTTTGTCTATTGTGTTACATGGGTAAGACTGGGTTCAGTTTGTTCGAACGGTGAGACACTGTTTTTATGGTTCGTTTGTGTGCCTATTTTTCGTAGATGGGTAAGACACCGTTTCTATCACTTGTTTTTGAGTCTATTTTGTTAGAAGGGTGAGACATTGTTTCCATCGTTTATTTGTATGTCTAATTTGTTAGATTGGTAAGACAATGTTTCTTTCGTTACTTTGTCTGTTTATTTTGTTAGATGAATAAGACGTTGTTTATTTCGTATGTTTGTGTGTTTATTTAAATAAATGGGTAAGACAACGTTTCTATTGTTTGTTTGTGTGTTTATTTTGTTAGAAGGGTAAGACGAAGTATCTATTGCTACTCTCTCTATTTTGTTAGACGGGTAAGAAAACGTTTCTATCGTTTGTTTGTGTGTCTATTTTGTTAGATGGGTAACACACCGTTTCTATCATTTGTTTTGTGTCTAATTTGTTGGATGGGTAAGGCAATGGTTCTTATGTTTGTTTGTGTGTTTACTTTGTTAGATGATAAAGACACTGTTTCTATTGTTTGTTTGTTTTTCGATTTTGTCAGATGGATAAGACACTGTTTCTATCGTTTGTTTCTGTGTCTAATTTGTTAGATGGATAAGACAATGATTCTTGCGTTTGTTTGTGTGTTAATTTTGGTAGATTGGTAAGACACTGTTTGTATCGTTTGTTTCAGTGTTTATTTTGTTAGATTGGTACGACGCTGTTTCTATCATTTGTTTATGTGTTTATTTTGTTAGATTGATAAGAAACTGGTTCTATCTTTTGTTTGTATATTTATTTTTTTTAGATGGGTAAGGCACTGTTTCTATCCTTTGCTTGTGTGTCTATCATGTTAGATTAGTAAAACAACGTTTCTATCATTTGTTTGTTTGTCTGTTATGTTAGATGGGTAAGACATTGTTTCTATTGTTTGTTTGTATATCTGTTTTAGTTTGCAAGAAGTCACATGCTATCGTTTGCCAACACTCTTTTCCCACACAAGAAATTCTGCAGTACAGCATGGCATGCTCCCAATGGTCTTGCCCACAACAAGATTGATTACATGCTTGCACCTACGAGATTTGAGTCAAGCATAAATTAGGCCAAGACCAGAACCTACCCAGGAGCCGATATCAACAGTGACCATGACATGGTACTAATGGTATTTAAGATAAAGCTGGAAAAGAAACACAGTCAACAAAATCCACGCATACGATTCGATATTGACAAATTAAAAGACCCAAATAAAGCAGAAGTTTTTGAGGCAACAATTGGGGGAAGATTCGCAGCACTGAACTTGCTCGAAGATCAGATCAATGCCCTCACCGAAAACATGAATGAAGTGCTCATTGAAACAGCAAATGAAATGCTGTGAAAACCAAGAAAGAAAAATGAGCCATGGGTGACAGATGAAATACTGGATCTCTGTGACACCCGTAGAGACCTGAAAAAGACATGCAAGATTGATCCTACGACAGCAGACCAATATCATGTTACAAACCGGAAGATTAGAAAGAAAATGAACGAAGCAAAAGGGCAATGGATAAAGACCCAATGTGATAAGATTGAAACAGGAATGAGACATGGTGATAGCAAAACAGCCTTTGACACGCTGAAGAAATTAACAAAATCGAGCCACCAAAAATCTATTGTTATTGGGAACAAACAGGGCAATCTTTTGACTGAAGAATCCGCAGTGCTGAAGCGTTGGTCTGAATACTGTAAAGATCTGTACAACTTTGAGTTAAAAACTGACGCCAGTAAGTTGGACAATACAACCCATTCCAGCCAACAGCCAGTGGAAACGCCAATATTGAAGGAAGAAGTTGAAGAGGCAATACGTACTTTGAAAAAAGGAAAATCACTGGGGGTAGATAACATTCCAGGGGAACTTTTAAAGTACGGAGGAACGCAACTTGTGGCAATTCTCACAACAATTTGTCAATGAATCTGGGAGACAAAAGAATGGCCAGAGTTATGGACGAAATCACTCATTATTCCGCTCCCCAAGAAGGGCAATTTAAAACTCTGCCAGTAAAAGGAGGTGGACAGTTTCAAGGATTTAGGCTCCATCCTGACCAAAGACGGTACTTCAACACAAGAAATTAAGGCAAGATTGGCCCTGGCGATGTCAGCAATGACAAAATTAAAAACAAAGAGCAAATCTATCAGCCTTGCCTGCAAGGTCAGATTATACAAAACACTGGTAGTTTCCATCCTCTTATACGGTTGCGAGAGCTGGACCTTAACAGCAGAGAAGGATTGAGGCATTTGAGCTCAAGTGCTACAGAAAACTGTTGCATATATCATACCATGAACATAAAATTAATGATTATGTAAAGCAATAGATCACCATCCAAGCAGGGAAACAAGAACCCCTGTTAGAAACCACACGCTGACGAAAGCTGTGCTGGTTTGGACACGTTTGCAGGCACCAGTTCCTGTCCAAGACCATCTGCCAGGGACGAAGCAGAGGCCGCCCAAGAAAGTCCTGGGGCGACAACATAAAACAATGGACCGGCATCCCTCATACAGGCCTGATCCGTAAAGCAGAGGACAGTGACTTCCGAAGCGTCTGCCGTGGCACCCCGACGACGAAAGTCAAGGGATGAGTGAGTGAGTGACTGATATATGTGTATGTGTGCATGTACGTAGGTAAACATAATATATAAAATTCATGTTTATACTGTATATCATAATACCATAAATTATACAAATATTGCATTTTTCGATGCAGTGGATTATTTGATTGAGTACAGGTATATGTGCTGATGCTGTATAGTTAACGTGTGTGCCATAAGATTTTTACAAACTATTCGAGAAATCAAAAAGTAATGCAAGTTGCTCTCTCCTTGCCACACTAATTCATCAAATGATGTCAAATTCGGCATAGTGATGTGGCAACATTTCCTCTTGAATCACAAAAACTGAAATTAACGCCTGCCTTAATTCTGCGACTCCGAAACAGTTTCAAAAGTAGCGCCTCCATGGGAAGTGGTCATGAACAACTTGCGTTTATTGAATTTCTTCTTTTCGAAAATGAAACCCCGCATAACTTTCCTAAAAGGTTTAGAAATCTTTACAAAGAACATGTCTTAGATTTCAGCAATGTGTACAGGTGGTGTAGGCGCATAAACAGACTGAAAAGACAGCGTGAAGAGCTGTTCCAAATGTTGTCCAATTTGCGTCGTTCTGGACTTTCATCAGTCACAGTCAACACCGCGAATAGGCAGAAATCAGAGCAACTGGTCAGGGAAAACCGTCGAATTTCATTTGATAATTTTGCATCATAGTTGAATGTAAGCCATAGAAGTGCGCATTGCCAAATTGATTCGCTTGGGTCCAAAAGTTTAATGTCCGGTGGATACCCAAACAAATGTCACCTGATCAATAAAAGACAGGAAGAGTGGACTGCTGTATTCGTCTACTGCAGCTCCTTGGTAGAGATCAAATTAGTCTTACACAGAATCATTATGCGGTCATGAAACATGGATTCATCACTATTGAGGAATAGGAATATATTCCGCAGAGCCTTAACTTCAATTTGAAGTAGGATTCTTTTCAGGCTGTCAAATTTTATTTGGGCAACACATCCACTTGCATTACTTCTTACTGCTCTTTGAATAATGAGGTTTATATAGTATAAAATATCTTCTATTATACCAAACGAAGAGGAAGTGATGGGACAATGAGACAACCAGCTGGTCTATGAGGAATGCATCACTGCGATTGTCAATAAGGCCATCTTGTCACATAAGTTGTATTGCAGCATATAGAGAGATAAAAAGATAAAGATGGCATTTATATTGCGCTTTCCAAAGTCCTAGAAACAATGTCAAAGCACTTTACAATACTTTATCCCCTTGCAGGCATACCCCCTGGGGAGTACACAGTAAAGTGTAGCATTTTCAGCGCAACTATACCAGCCTTTTGCTTGGTACTCATTTTACACCGGAGTCGAGTAAAGCAATTAAGGTAAATGTTCTTGCTCAAGGAAAAAAAACCCACAAGTTGTCGCTGGCGGGAACCGAATCCGGGGTCCCATGACCGAAGCTTAACTATTCGGCCAACTGTGCCCCTAAAAGTTGAAAACTTGCTTCAGTTTTTCATGGTTCCAAATGTGACTTATAAAAGCGTGCAGAATATGTGCCTCTTGTTTTTATGTGTGTTTTCTTTTCTTTTGTTGGCTTTTTTCCCTAATCCAGTCTCTTTTAAGATATACAGTACTTAAAACAACTTTCCTGTACAACTAAGCTGCGGAGGCTCTGAGTTGTATCCATCATGGAAAAAAGTAATGAAATCCTACGGCCATGAGAAGGATTACATAACAGGAAAATGAGAAAAGTCCAATTTTTTTTTAAACCGAGCAATACTAAGTTGCCATCCCAGACTTTTGGTAAAGTGAATCATTGCTATGACGACAACACCACTGCGCTCCCCAACACTTTCAAACCATCTGATCATGAGAATGTTACTTAAATCATACCAGGCGCAATTCGGGGTTTAAAGTATCGTTGTGACAAAGGCGGTGATAGGAATTCCAATATATCTCCAAACCAGTATTATATCGACATAAATCAATCAATTCAAAAAACAACAAAAAAATGTCATTTTTCGGCCGTATAAAGCCACGTGGCAGTCTTTAAAAAAAACCAACAACTATAATGGAGGGCTTGGTGAATGGGAAAAGATCAAGGGGAAGGCCGCGACGACAATTGAAAGATGATATAGAAAAAAAAAGCGAGGGGTGAGTGTTGCAAAAGTAAGGCAATTGACTATGGATCGAAGAAATTCCAGGAAATGTGTTTGGGCGCCCCGACCACAAGGACTACATACCAAGATGGACCGAGAGGTGTTCCAACGCGGTAAAGAAAGGTCATTCCTACATACATACATACATACATACATACATACATACATACATACATACATACATACATACATACATACATACATACATATTATAGTCTAGGCCAAGCTAAAAGTGTATAGAGCAATTATTGTATCATCCCTCCTCTACGCATGCCAGACATGTCTACAGCCGTCATACCAAACAACCCAACGCGTTTCACATGAAATCTGTCTCATTCAAATACAATTTACAAGTGTCGGTTAAGTCACATTGAGATTAAACAAACATTTATTGATGTATCGCTTTCCAATATTAGAAAATAAAAAGTAATCGATGTGGGGCTTTCCAATCTTAGAAAATAGAAATAGATATTTACCTTATAAGTAAAGCTAAGGTCACTGGAACAGGATGACTCAAAGACAAAAGAATTGATTGACGAGGTTGTTTTAATAAGGGGAAATTAATTGATCTATATTTACATTTCAAGTCCGTATATGGCATCCCACGTCTCTATTCAAAGACATCTTCAAGTCTTTTGTCATGAAATCTGATGTGCTACTGGAAGATATTGTTTGACAAAGCAGCAGACGTGGGCGAGAATATCTCTGCAGACAAACAGCGAGAACTTCAACGAAGCAGGGCTATTGCTATTCAACCTCACGAGGTTTCTTAAATGAATGACTCTCGGTTAAAAAGGACAGAGGGATTGATGACAATGTACACACAAGTTATATTTGTGATGCTGTTCCCCCCGGAATCAATAGCTTTCTTTCACGAGTAAAATGTCAGAGCGCATAACATTAATAGTCTGTTGGTTGACTACTCAGACCTTACATAATGTATAAAGGATTGGTTCATTTATTACTCAGTCGACAATTTAAGAAGTTTTTTTCTGTATCTTTTTTCTGAAAATATGCAACTTAGAATGAATTAATTAATAGCAAATTG
Source organism: Goniobranchus geometricus (assembly GCA_028565895.1). Lineage (NCBI taxonomy): Eukaryota > Metazoa > Mollusca > Gastropoda > Nudibranchia > Chromodorididae > Goniobranchus > Goniobranchus geometricus. The sequence goes on from JAOWAY010032243.1 coordinate 14,841, forward strand.
ATAATTAATGGCGGAAGCTACCATGCATTTTCATGATTTCATTTCACTGCTCGTTCACTCCCCAATCAAACATTCATACACAATTGATTTGGTCTGGGTTAAGTTTCTTAGCGACGTTGTATTGGTGTGCACGAGCTCCAAGAGTCGCGGTTGAGGAAGGGCATAGTGATTTGGACATTGTGTATGAAGGTCTTATAGTATATTTGAGTGTCGCTTGCACCGACACAGGTCACAGGTAACAGACACGAGAATAATGACGAATGAAAACAATTTTCTCAATGTCCTAAATTACTGTGGGTGGTACATCCACGAGTGAATAAATAGCAAGAACACGCAATTTAAAGTTTCAACAATTTAATGAAAATCAATGAAGTTAAAGCCTATACTTTCTGTCAACACTTCTCGATGAAACACGTTCAACGAAATTCTCATGAGTCTGCCCTCGTCCACTTTCGCACCACACATTTATAGCACTTTCAAAGAATACTCTAGTATGGGAACATTCTAGAAACATCTCACTTATTCTACAAAGAAAAAGAATCTTCTAGAATATACAAGAATAGGAACATTGTAGAAATGTATCACCCATTCGACAAAATAGAAGGGTTAAACTAAACAAATGACGCAATACTTCTAGAATATGCTAGTCCATAGGGGAAAACCCCAAATGCTTCGTTTAAAATAAGCTCACACTGTTCACAACATAGTTCACAACATAGAGTTAACACTTACACTCATAAGCCTAGAGGCTTCATAATACATTTCTCTTGTGCCTTAAGACTTTACAATCCGTGAAGTGGATAAAATGCAAGTATGTGATCCCCGCCTTTCCACTGGGTCCATAGCCCACCCACTCTGGGTAGGAGTCGGCCGGGGTCCTGAAAAATTCCAGGTGACTTGGATTCAAACTGCCTACCTCCAAGCCATAAGTCCATCATGTTAACCTCTACGCTGTGACGTCTGCCTGTACAAACAATTTTATGATTACAAGAAGCCGTGCTGTGCCTTGTTGGATTTCATTCAAGACGGATGAGCGACCAAGACGTTCCACTGCTTCTTCCCTGTCATGTGACTTTCAGCCTGCCAGGCCGTTTTGCGGGTCGACCAAACAGCGGCAATGTGTTTCCTGTAGCCTAGCTTAGTAGTTGATAGAGTTAAGGGGGTAACTCCAAGGTGAATACTAAGGAGTTTGAATGGTAGGGTGAAAACCCAACAAAATATTGAAAATGAGAAGTATAAAGGCTTTCTCTTTTATTGTCAAATATAGCCAATTCCATTTACTTATTGATTTAAGGTATTTTGCCGTGTTTAGTGTACTTTTAAATGTCTTCATTCAGGAGCCTTAGTCAAAATACAAAACGTACATTCTCCTCACCCTCTCTTTAAAATAGGAGGATTATGATTGTGACCAGCGACTGCCAACTTTAACAAAAGTTTTTTCTTTAAAAAAAAATTTTTTTGTCCCCATTTGCTGTGTTGCAGGCACCTGTCACAGGTAAAGAAGGAGAAGAGGAAGATGCTGCTGAAAGAGTTACAGCAGGATGGGGACGGCCAAATCTGCCCAATCCTGAAATACACGGTCCATTTTGGTATTGCCTATCACCATAGCGGCTTGACCATGGATGAACGCAGGCTGATAGAAGATGCCTATCTGGAAGGCACTCTTTGTGTCCTGACCTGCACATCAACCCTTGCCGCGGGCGTCAATCTGCCAGCAAGAAGGTGAATGTAGAATTAAAACGGATGTGAGCAAGCCCTCGGGTCCCTGTTTGAGTCTTGTAAATTATTTTCACGGTTGGACCAAATTATTTTATGAACAGAAATTTGATTTGGAGGTAGATGCGGAAAAGACGGTCTATCACAAAGGTTTTAACAAGAAGGTGCGTAAAGTCATACATGAAACCTAAGACAGTTTAGAAAAGAACAATTCCGGTTACAAGAAATGTTTATTTTCTGTCCCCCCTTAAAGCGTGTGAATGTATCATGTGATTGTGTTTTAACAATGGAATTTGATGGACTAAAAGGTAAACAAAAGAATGCCGGGATACCTCCAGGGCAAATTGATCTTTCTCAGATGCTTCATTGCAAGACGGATTCAAATTCTATCTTCCATGTTGGAGTTGTCTTGTTTTTCTAAACAAATTTGATTAGCCGCTCAAAGAGAGTGCTCGGAAATTTGGGTAAGTTCATCGGCCACTGGGAATCAAAAAGAAGTCCTTTCAAGCCGAATCGGCTCCTAGGGCCAGAGCTTATCCTGGTTTCTATAGCATGAAGGGGACAGTGACAGAAAATGTATCCATCACTCTCTGAATAGGATGCCAGTCCATTGCAGAGTACTTTTCCAGCCAAAACTGTAGCCATTTTCACCTGGGTTGAGTAAAGCAGCAGGGTTAAATTTTCTTAAGGAAAAAACGCATGTGCACGCAAGGAGATTTGAACTTGCTGGCTCTCAGTCAGCAGAACAACGCTTTACCACTGAGCTACAGCGCCCCCTGGGACTCAAGGAGTAAGGGAAAAAAAAATGAGAAAGAGAAAAGTCCACAGAGAGAGGGAGAGACAGAAAGAACAGAAGAGATGCGTCTATTTTAGATGCCCACCGCCAGCAATGCTTTTCAATGTTTTAACATTCATTGTTGTGTTTCAGGGTTATCTTACGTAGCCCGTACGTCGGCATGGAGTTCATCAAGTACAGCCAATACAAACAGATGTCCGGCAGAGCAGGGAGGGCTGGCATTGATTCTGCTGGAGAAAGTATTTTAATAACCAACAGCAAAGACAAGCTGAAGGTAGGGGCAATGCCTGGCACGGCCAGAATAAAGCATTTGTAGGATTTTGTGACAAGTCCTATTGCAGGCTAATGGTTGCATGCCTAAGCTAGATCGAGATCATTTCTATATTATCTACCTCACTCTACTGGTTGTGGGCTTCTACGATATAGATCTAGATTGGTATTGATGTGCTTCTATGATCTATGAATCTAGATCCGAAGGGATATTTAGATTATATTACTAGATTCCAGATCTTGCTAAACAGCTGTAGGGGTATTTACATGATTTGATTCAATACATGCAGATGGGGTGGCAACACAAGCTCGGCTGTGAACACACATCTGGCTTTGCGACCCTGCCTGGCATGACACGGTGATTGAGTCTTCCTCTCCGTGGTCTTACTGAAATGGAAAAGATATTGTTTTGTACAGTTGTCCTTATCTTAATCAAAACGCAATTGAAGAGCGTTTGTCTAAAACTCAGTATCCCAAATTAAAAATTTCAAGGTCAGCTGCTACAGAAAACAGAGATGATTTTGAGAAAAAAAATTAACACGTAGATATTCTTCTCATCTCAGTGAAGTTTTCTGAGCACCTTTTGAGGACTTTTTCTTGATTCTCGCTGTTGCTCTACGCAGCTAAAGACAAGAATTGATTTTTCATCGTTAATGCACTCACTGACTTTTGGAAAAATGCTCTTCAATTTCCACTTGACATTCTTTTGAGTGAGAGCGTTCATTCGATACCTAATTTGCCAAGATTGGTGGTGTATAAGCGGAGGAGTTCGGCAACACACAGACAGAAAGACGTACGTTAGGAAAATTCATAATAGATTTTGCTACTTGTTTTGGTTGATTTGTATGATTTATAGAAAGTTTTTGAGATTTCTTTAGAATGCAGCCAGATTTCACCCATTGGTCGTGTTGCACAGCGATCTCATTGTAGAATATCTTTATCCTTATGTAGGGGGCGCTGTAGCTCAGTGGTAGAGCGTTGGTCGGTTGACTGAGAGGTAGCAAGTTTGAATCTCGTTACGTGCACATGCGTTTTTTCATTAAGCAAGAAAATTCACCCCTGTTGCTTCACTTGACCCAGGTGAAAATGGCTACAGCTTTGGCTGGCAAAGTACTTTGCAATAGACTAGCATCCTAGTCAGAGAGTGATGGATATATTTTCTGTCACTGTCCTCTTCATGCTATAGAAACCGATGAGCCGATTTGGTTTGAAAGGACTACTTTTTTTTTTCCTTTTTTTTAACCCTTATGTTGCCACAACAACTTTTTTTTTTTTTTTTTTTTTTAAAAAAAA
>JAOWAY010032244.1:0-12158 GCA_028565895.1 Goniobranchus geometricus
ACAGATGGTAGTTTATGCATTTGTTCTTCATTCTCAAATAAATACACAGTCAACACTTCTTAGTTACATGGCCAATACTTCTTAGTTTCGCTTTCTTCTTTTTTGTCTTTCTTATCACATCCTCCTGCCTCCTTGACCACACAAACCCTTCAAAGCCTCAGGCCTTATAACTTTTCTGCTCTCTGGACGTCACTGTAGAAAACAAGTACATTTGAAAAGATTCATTGGGACTTCAAAGTCTCTTTATTGTACATTGGTTAAGGGAGATGGACACTTGAAAAAATTGTCTGTACTCCCGCCAGAGGTGTCGTTTATATGTGAAAAAAGGATGGAGATTTTTGTCGTTGTTGACAGATAGACACTAGGCTAACAGTTTCATTGACGACACCCTCTGATTGGTCAAAAATGAATGAGTTGTTGTGATGTGGAGCTGTAGGTCTCAGGGCATTCACTGATTTGTCTCATGTGCAGGTATCAATTTGACAATGATTAGCACATGTCAGTCATTGTCCGGTTGTTCTTAGTAGAGCCTGAGGCAGAAATGACAAGATTTGATACCAGAACATGTTACTGTGGATGGGGCATAGGAGACGAATGCAGATTGTTGAGGGTTATTGTTGCTTTGATAGAATGATGAGAATGTGTATGTGCTTATGTGCAGGTTTGTGTGGTTGTTATCGATAAAAACATGATCAAATAACATGTTCGCCCTTTCCAAAAGCCTAGAGCCTGAAGCAGAAATGACAAGATTTGAAACCAAAACGTTTTACTGTGGATGGGGGATATGAGACGAATGCAGGGTGTTGAGGGTTATTGTTTTAGCCCTTATTCTTACTCATGATTTAATTCAACAGCCAAGAGAAGTAGACACAAAATACATTAAAAGCAAATTTGAAAAGTATTTTTCAAGTGTTAATTTTTCCCGTTCAAAACATTTAACCCTCAACCCTCTAGCCTATACGTCTCAGAAATGTCTCACCCAGCTATGAATACTATCATGCCTGTATAAGTTGATCATGTTTTTGTACTTTTCATTAAGCTGTTTGTGAACAACTATCATATCTATGACTAGCGACAAATACTGTGATTTCATTTATTTATTTATTTATTTTATTAAATTCTTGAATGGCCTGAGCAATATTGTATGACATCTGATTATGGTGTAAAGATACATTCATATTTTATGAAGATTTTTCATATTCATTTGCACACCTTTTGGTACCTGATAAATAAATGTATATCAAAGGTGGTGTAAATTTGATTTACATTACAGTATTTCAATTTTTACTTCCATCACAGATCATTGGCTTGGTTTGTGCCATCATCTTCTGCCGAAATATGAATAAGGGAAACATGGACTAGAGGACTCAATGAGATCATCCTAGCAGAATAGTGGACTTTCTACTTCTAAAAGTTAACATTTTTTCCAACTTTTTCGGAGCTGAATGTATATTTTGTGATGGTGAAAGGAAATGATGTGGGCTCTTTTAAAACATAACTTCATAAACATGTTTCCTTGCTCAGGATGTTTCGAATAGACATTCACAATTTTCTCTTGTGGCCCATTGACCTTTGTATCTTCACACATCCAACATAAAAAGAAAAGAAAAAGAAAAATTGTTTTATAAAAAAGGAAAAAATGTTTGCAACATTTTGAAGAGATTGATCTTCCTTTACCTTCTTATTTCTCTACCTGTATGCCTCTGAGATCATCGCATTGGTGTTCGCTGGGCCTAAATTTCATTCATTCAATCTCTACCTTACTTGTATGCTTCAAAAGCTATGTCAATATTGTGGACTACAGAAATCTTAAGTCTCATAAAATGTAACAAGAGATTCAGGGTTGGAGAAGCTAGAATTGTGATGTACGTAACCGGTACTGGTTATTTTTTCATTTATCATTGTTTCTCTCTTTGTTTATAATTTGGTTTTCATTGCTTCATTTTGTCTTTGGGAGGATGGCGGTTGAGATATTTTATTTTCTTTGATTTGAATCAACAGGCTTGTATGAGACCAAAAAAATTTGGCAAAATGTCTTCATCAAACATTATTTCGTCTTTTCTGTGAATCACCACCCTATTCTCTCCCCTTTTCATCAGGCTTCGATCAGTAGTATCAGAATATATCACTGAATATAGCTGGAATTAATAAAAAGAACAACAACAAAAACCAAACAATTTTTCATTCAAATCCATTGACTTTGCTGAAGCTATATTTTGTTTCATTGAATCATTTTTCTCCCGCTATTTTATTTGCATTTTTGAAGTTACTCTTCTCAAGGAATTTAACTATTGATTTTTCCTTGCAGCAAGATTGCAATTTATGAAAAGAGATCTTGAAATTGAAATTTGACTTGTTTTATTTAGGCCATCATTTTATCAGTTTGTCAGAGTAAAAATTGATGTGACTGAAACACAAACCTTCATCTCACTGTTTTCCATAGCAGCAATTTTTCTCTTTCATGATAGTTTTTCAGCATAAGCTTGTATTTCTTTTTCCATTTGATGTGAGAGATTTCAGGATGTGAATATGAAGACAGTTTTATGTGGTTATGGTGTGATATTCATTGATCTATTCTGTGTTGCATATAATGCCATGCTGTACAATTGAAACCATGTTATATCATTGATTGTGATTTTTTAAATTTACGTCCTATCCTTTAAACGTGTTGTTTGGACATAATGCAGCTTAGTTGAAGAACTTTGACTGTCAGAATCATCTGGCGAAATGGCACCTGATGAATTTTGGAAAGAATCTTAAAGTGCTCCTCAGCATGTGTGAATTTCCCCTGAAATTAAGCAATTTTTTATTTGCCTTGATGACTGTAATAAATGTTTTTTTTATACTATTATGAAAATATCTTATTTTGCACAATCAGATGTTACATTTCTGACTCTTGTAGCAGTTTGCATTTTGAAACTAAAAGAAAAATTCTCTTCGCCATCATCACTATATTTTGACACTATTTTTTAAGTTCAGTTTCAAATACATACAGGGTATTCTGCTAGTGGGCTAGAGATGAAGATAAGTAAACTGATCCACTGCCTCATTCCACTTTTCTTGATTCCTGCATCAACAGAGGAGGTATATTTCGCTAGGGCTTAGATTTCTTGTAGAAGGCTGCCTCTGAAATTCTCCCCCAGTCAGGATTGAGGGCCAGTGACCTCTTTTTCTACAGGTAAAACTCTATGTGGAAGAAGAATGCAATGCCCTGTCTGAACTGAATATTTTCCTTGTGGTCTAGAATTGAAAGCCTTTAGAGAACGAGCAACTAAATAGATGACTGTGGAAGGAGTGATCTGAGACAAGAGAGAGAGAGAGATTGACCTTGCTTGCTGTTCCAAAATGTGATCTCCTCTCACCAAATAGAATATATATTGTGATTATTACAATTAAAAGTAAAGGAGTTTCGAAAATAAAGATAAATTTCACTTTTTTATTATTGATATCAATTTTTCAAAATAATACTCAAGTTTAAGATCTGATGATAAACTGATAATAATTGGCATGGTGTTTTTTGCCTGACACATCAAGACACTGATCTGGATCAGCCAGCAAGGTCATACTAGCAAGGCTTAGCTTTTACTTTTTTGGGGCTGGTTCAACATGTTTAGAATGAATTTTTAACTTAAAATACCTCTCTCATGGAAATTAGCAGGAGTACTTTATTTTGCATGGAAAGAGCAAAACGTTTGCTCTTATCAATTGCTCATATCAATGTCATACGACCCTGGATCAGAATGAAATCAGGGCTGTTTCTCATCATTTAAAGTTTTCAACTTAAAATTTCTTTTTCTTTCTAAGTCAAATTCTTAACTTCATGTTGTTTTGTCAGATAGCGTCAGTCCATTGCAATAAGCTACTTTTTAAAGTAGGTGTCAAAAAGTTCAATTTGTGGTTGAGGTATTCTCATTTGAGAAATCCCCTCTGAAATTTTTTCACTGGGGTCAGGCCACAGCTTTTGTGAATTGCAGGCTTTTCTTATTCTCATTTTACACACTCTGCAACTTACTTATTAAAACTGAAATGTCACAGCAAAAGACAATTTAACGATACACATTTATCTGTAATTTTTATTACATACAAAACAGAGAAGACTGCTCGCCTGCCTTCTTGCCATGCCCCAGTGGGCAGTTTGTGGTACCTAATTAAAGCATGGAGCCATTTCAGAAGAGTCCAAATATGTTAGATAACTGTTTTTATAAGTGTGAAAGTCCCTGAAGAATATCACTGCATAAAGTCAACGTGAGCACATAACCCTTTACAGTTGAAATCATGGAGCCAGTTTTCATTCTGAAGGATGTATAGAAAGGTTACATGATGACACGTAGGCAGAGTGGCATAGATCTAAATTTTCAGAATCGTTGGTTTGCCCTTGGAAATAAGTTTATTTCAAAGGTACTTAATTCTGCTCTAGCTTATACATATTTTGATTTTTCACTTACACAAGTTCTTGCTCTAGGTTCTTCTTCTTCGTACGTACTAAGTAAAACTGAGTAGTACTGTCTGTGCGTATGTTTCAGTCTCAGATTGACTGTCCAGATGTGGTGATCTGTTGTCAACAAGAATAGTGGAAAGCAATAGAATTAAAAACCTGGTTTTGTCAGATTGATCACTTAATTTTTGGATGCCTCTATACTTTTTGTAAGGAGCATTGTACTCTAACCAGCCATCTGCCCTTTGAACGTGTCCTCCTTATACCTCCAGATTTTCAAATTCTTAGTTTTGAAGCTTTGTTATGCTAAGAAAGAAAAGAAAGTCACAGATTTGGTAAAGTAAAGACAGCTTTGCAGTGGCATATGCTTGCCTCTTAGAGTGAAGTCTTTATGAACTAATGGAGGCTTTGCATAGGAAATGGCAATCTTGTGTCATCTGGCACCTCCTTGTTGTCAAGGGTTGGTTATTATATATGGGCTTGTATTGTTTTCATGAGGATTGTGTTGTAAACAAGAAAACATTTTTTATGTATTCTATTTTATATACAATATATATTAATAGTCTCTTCTCATTGTGACTTATTATAAAAATCAATTACTGTTTAATTTTCCTCCCTGCCCAAAGCTCGGTTGTATCAGGAAGGGCACCCAGTGTAAAAGTTATTGCCAAAAAGCATGAGCAGCCTGTACATTTTGAGGTTATTGTTTTACTTCTGTTTTAATGTACAATCTCTGATTTCACTGGTTAGTTAGTATTCTTTCCTACCTTGTTTGTTTCATGTTTTCTCCATCCCCAAATGGCATCAATGTTTTTTCCCTTTAATTACCCCAGTAGACTAATTTCCTGAGTTTTACAGGATATTGCAATTGACCTACTTGATTTATGCGCTGGTCATATCCTGGTCATCCGAGCAGAAGACTTCAACAGCTTCTAGGATTACTTTCATTCAGTGATTCCATTGGGTTCTGTTCTGTGCAAGTGGTCTCATGCAATATTAAGTCAGGTTTTTTTAAGCTAGAGATTTTTTTTTTCATAAATCACCTCTGTATTGTTTGCTTTCTATTTCTTTTAAATGGCCATTTCCCTTTTTAGCAATTTCTTTTCCTTGTCTGAAAATCTTTCCTACCACTTCTGTTCTGTCTCTTACTTTTAACTACAACTTTTTCCATAGGTGCTGAGATGCCCTGTATAGTCGCAAAGAGCCTTAAAACACCAAACAACCAAAGAACAATCATTTGTTATCAATTTTTTATTTAACGGCTATTGTTTTTTGTTTGCTTCATATGAAAAACAAGATCAGTTACAAATGATTGAAGATCGATAACAAATGATTGTTTTGTTTGTTTGTTTTAGGGTTGTTTTTTGTGTGTGGTGATGAAGAAATTGTGTTTTTTCTCTCCATTTGCAGTAGGCCAATATCATAAGTTGTCCTGATTTTTTTTTTGATTTTTTTTTTTTAATTTCTCTTTGAGAATTCCACTTTGTGTTTTACTTCGTCGTCAATATAGAATAACTTTCGGTATTGGTTTGTGCCTAAATGAAAAAAAAAACCTGTCAGATGTAACTTACTTTGTTTGGATCAGATCGAAGAGACAACTTTGTTTTTGTTTTTATGTGAAATATGTAGATTTGTATCCAAATGGGGGAAGAAATGTGCCTTGCATTGCAGCTAATTTTACTACTTTTGGGATTTTTTTTTCCTATTAGGTTTGTCTTTTGGGGATGGAGTAGGGGTGGGGGGAAAGGTGCCAGATCCTGTGGACTCATATTAATTAGAAATGAATTGATCCAGTTTATAAATGATAAGCTTTTTGAAAACCATGTGTGTGTGTTTGTGTGTGTCATAAGTATGGGGCCCTTTTTGCAGAGAATTCATGAGAAATCAGAGATTAGGCAAAAGGGTTTGATTTGACATTGATGCAGCTGCTGTAGCTATTTGGTTGTCGTTAACAGGAACTCCTCCTTATTTTTGAAATCACATAGCACGTCTTGTAGTGTGTTGCGTCTTTAGATGCTGCATTATGCTGTGTACCTTTACGTGTTTTAGAAATTCATTAATTTTTGACATAAAATCACATATACTTTACTGGTCGATTCTGATTTTCTTTTGGGTTTTTTCCTTAGTAAAGTCATTTATTGATTAAAAGCACTTATTTGGTTGCTGGGTTTAATATACATACTATATTTATGTAAGTCCTTGCTTTCCAGATATTTAAATTGTACTTTTTACATGTACTCAATGTAATGCATTTGACATTTATAGTTGACCTGTAACTAGATTTGATATTACTCTATTACTTTTGTTCATTTCACACTGGTATAATCAGCAGTGAAAAAAAAAAGTCCTCTTATCTTCCTTTGTACTTAAAATTCTTAGTAGCATCTGTACCGGCTTAATAATGAGCCTGCCTTGCCAAAGATTGGAATGTCATGGATATTTTCCATGGACAAAACTGAAATTTCATTCTCTCTCCCCTTGAGAAAGACATTTTACACCACTCTTTTTTATTTCATCCAAAAACAAATAGTAGCAGCTGAGTAGAAGTGAATCTCTTCTTTAAACGATAGCAATTTGGAGTGATGAAAATGATTTGTGAAATTTATTGCTGGAGAAACTTTGATGGAAAAGTAGAGCCTTCCCTTTAGTCTTATGTGAAGCCATTGACAGGAAATTTTCATTTATTAGAAGCCTTAGATTTAATTGCCCTGCATTATGCAGATTTGCCAACCTTTGCTGATTTTGTCCATTTTATGAGGACAGACATTGTCATAAAAATGTCTTTTTGGGATCCATGGACAGATCATAGAACATGCTATATAGAGTGGGAACAAGGTTGGTCCTGCTCTCTCTCAAAATTGTAGAGCATCGAAATCTTTTCGCATTGATTTTTTTAAAATGTGGAGATTCCTGTTGTATGCTTAATTTTTCATCTTAAGGGTGGATTTAGATCATTTTCACTATCATCATCGATATAATCTGTATTACTTGGTATTTGTTTACGTATGTATGAAAAGCTGTTGTTCATTTGCAATCTATCATTGGATTTAAGAAAGATCTGTTCTCATCACTTATGCAGATTGGGAGACCAGTGGGCCTAGAAGTTAGGACAACTGTGCCTTGCAATGCAGCTAATTTTAATGTTGCTACCTTTGGGGGTGGTCTAGATTCTATATTCACTGTTTGAGTTCTATTGGTAAGAAATGATTCGATCCAATTTATTACTGGAAATTCCTCTTGTGCTTAAAGTGAAAGGCCTTTTTAGTCTTCTTGTGGACACTTTTTTAGGAATCAAAGAAGTAGGCAAATGGGTTTGATTTGGCATTGAGGCAGTTACTGAAGCCATCTGGTTGTTGTCAACAGCAGCAGCTTTTTATGAAATCACATCGTATATCCCCTAGTTGTGTTTTCTCTAGATGCTCTCAGTATTTGGTAAATTATTAACTTATATCACAGATACTGGTCTCTTTTTTTTTTACTGCCTAAACAATCTCGTATATGATTTTCCAGCCATCAGTTTAAGTTTACCTATAAATGTACTTTTAAGTGTACTTTTTACATGTACTAAATGTAATACATTTTACACACAGTATATAATTGCATTTTTATATATTACATTTGATATTACACCTGCTATTTTGCTTATATCACACAGATATAATAATCTTTTAATAAATGTCCCATATTACATGTAAGTCTTCTTTAAACTGATTATAAGTATCAATGCTTGCCAGAGCTTGGAAGGCTGTGGATATTTTCTAGGCTAAACTAGAATCAAAATTACACCCCTTATCCCCATAGTAAAGGCACTTTACTACACTTTTCTTCACTTCACCAATATACCATGGTAGTGACTGGGTGGAAGTATAATCTCCAAACAAAGAAATGCATAGCCACATTTGGTACTATAACATGTACTGTTCAAGGAACGCAATAAGTGAAAAAAACAAACAATCCAAGACTTTGAAACTTAAGGATATTTTGGAGAAAGGTTTATTGATCAACAGTAATTCTGGTTTTGAATAGGAAATTGACATTAATGTGCGTTTTTGCATATGAAGGGAGATCGGGTTAACCATTTGTTATACTCCATAGTGTGAGTAATGTAGGTTATGCGTTTCTTTTTTGGGAGAGTATAAATGTGTCTCGAATAGCATGCATCTATATGACTGATTTGAAATTGTTTATGCAGTCCAAAATGTAATGGATAAGTGCGGGCCTTCCATTGGTCTTGTCTATTAGGCTGAAAAGATCTATATGTGGAAATATATAAGTTTAGGGTTACTCAATAATTGGTAAGATACGGCAAAACATATAACATATGAGACCAATGTCCCTCATCAGATACAAATAAACATGGACAAGAAAAGACAGAGGAGAAAATGAAGTATCATAATACGTAAATAAAATAAAATACATTGCTGAAGGGGAATTTTGTCTTTTCTTAAAGCAGTTATTAACCTTTGTTAAACTTGTTTTTTTCTTTTGTACAGCCATTGACATTTTAATATCATTAATATCATTGTTTGGCAATGTGGCTTTGCGATCAAGGCGTTTGACATGTAACCTTATAGTTCGAAATTTGAAACATGACCACGATGTGGCGCTGTTTAGTCATTGGAAAAGGCTATTTACACACATTTTCCCCCCCCACTCAGGTGTCATTGAGCCCTGAATTATGGGCAGAGGATCTAGTCAGTTTGCCAGAGCAGGTGTGTCTGTAAACTGGCTGCATCTCAGAGTTGACAAAGTATGTGGTTGGAAAAGGCCAGCCGGGGAAATTTTGAACAGCACTTAGAGAATAGTTAGTGGATGTCGTGCAATATAAACACACCAATCATCGAACCGTTAGGAAGAGGCCATGCCACATGTGAATTAGGTCAAGAACAAGATTGAGTGGATAGATCTCACCTCCTGAGCTAAGCAGTTCTCTCCAATTTGTTTTTTTCTTCTACTTATCAAGTAGACAAACTGGCATGAGGATGCTATAATTATATGGTATTGAGCTTTCTTGCTGTGTCCATGACAATTGTGTGTCATTTGTATCTTGTCTATTCATCTACCCATCCAAAATTATTATAATTTTTCAAGATGCATACCTTCAACCTCTACTGCCTCTAGTTAGTTTCTTTTTAATTGTGCATCTACCTGTTTGTCCTATGCAAATCCAAATCTCAAATATCTTTGCTTGTCACTGTTCATATAAAATCGTTTTACCAAGAAGCCCTTTCTTGCTTTTCAAAATAAGTTGCCATAATATTTAAATTTACAAAAGAAAACATTTACAAAAATTATATACATTGGAGTGAACTGAGATGACATCTCGTTTAAAATAAACCATAAGAAATCTAAAGATAGGCAAGAGTTTAAGCTCTTTTCTACTAAAAGAAAACAAACCCACATTTTTAAAAATCGATCTCTACGGCTGTTGGAAATACAAAGAAATTTTGAAGTCCTGCACATTTGTTTAGATTTGATAGCCAACAATGGCATTTTAATTTATGGAATGGCTTGTTGTAGCCAATTTTAACTGATAATGATAAATCAGCCATTCTAATTGGTGCACTAATGGCGAGAAAGGTGATTCAGATAATGATGAAGGTATCGATCTTGATCTACCTGGCAGAACTGGTGATAGTACTGCTCACAGATGTCATGGAACAAGTTTATCATTCCTTAAATGCTCATAAAACTATACATTTCCTGAGTTCTTTCTATTCTCTTTCTAATGCAAGCAAATCATTTCTTATCATCTAAAATTAGGTTTAAACAAGAAATGTTTGATTTTGGGAAGAGTTACATCCCTTTGCTTAGGCTCACAGGCTGAATAGGAAATGAGGGGTTCGGCACAAGGAGTAGAATTGTTGAGGGCTCATGTCATAGGCAGGAAAGAGCTAAAAAGTAACTGTGTCTACATAAGATTAACTATGGTAGAGCAAAGACAACTCCCGCCAAAACATCTTACTATGGACAAGAATTTTTGTTTCAGACTTTGGATTTGTATTACCCTGATTACCAGTCCTCAAAGTTCTATTTAGATTATGGTACCAAAGGGCATTAATGTGTGATTCTATTTAAACCATGGCCTTCCACCATTTCTTCCACTTCAAGCTGCACCCCCTCCTCACTGTTTGAAATAAATTGGTTTTACAGTATGGCTTCTGTTATTGGGACCCCCAGGATTTGTAAACTTGGGAAATCGGAACGAAATTTAAAGGAATGGAATTTTTCAATATAATAATTTATATTCCTAATCTCAACAACGTCCATGCAAATCAGGACGATTTTGTCAAGTGTGAAAGAAATTTCAAGTACAATTTTGTACATTTTCACCACAATGTCTCACATTGCTCATAATTTAGTCTGTGTTATTATGAGACAATAAAAGAAGGAAGAAAATTCTCTCGACACTTAAAAATCAAGAAGGTACCATGCCAACACCTATAATAAGTTAAGACCTTTGCAATGAATGACGCTTGGCTTGTTTCATGAAGCAATGGGACAAAATAAGAAAATGAACTCTGCGAAGATGTCATCAAATTTCAACCAGTCTCTCTGCTGTATTTTTATGACCAACTCTGGCTAGGTTGTTAAAAGTCTGCCATGGGTTCTTGTTTAGTGGTGGAAATGAATGTAAGTAATAAGGGCAGAGCTACAGAGTTGTTCAACCTCAACAGACCAATTCAAGACGTATATTCATTGACTCCATTACAATGATGAGACTTCAATCAGTCTAAGCCTCTCCACAGGAAATTAGGACAATTTTTCAATCTCCCAGGGGTGTTCTAATAACAGTGGTCCTATTGTAGTGTGGCCATCTCAAGTGTGTCACTCAATTTTTATTTCTCGCTAAGTGCAGCTGTTGCTTTTGGTGTGGCCTTCGCATTCGAGCTTACAAATTTTTAATATTTTATTTACCTGTGACGACTTACAATTTTTAACTTTAACTTTAAACCTTATCAAGTTGCCATGTTTTTTGTTTTTATTAGCGTATCTGTTGAGTGACAATGCCTCTCATTGCCATGTTCTCCATAAGGCAAATTAGGAATAAATTCAAACAAGGAACAAATTGTGTCAACAGCATTGCTGCTTTTCCTAAGGGAGGGATTCATTTTGAGTAAGAAGCAGCCAATTCTGGGTTTGTGATTTTTACATTGCTGAAATAAAAAAAAATCTTTCATAGAGATCTTTTTATATAGATTCTCAAAATTTCAACAGCACTATGGAAACTGGGTGACAACACTGACATTTTGACTCTGACTTCAATGCCGATCTAGTCTGTACTTACTCAATGAAAGCCGAGACGAGTTTTTGGTCAAAGATAAGAAGCAGGGAAGGCTTGGTGTCACAGAATGTTCACAAGAATCTAATAGGAAACAGTGACTTACAAAAATTGATGGGTCACCTTAACGCCAAGCAAATTTTACCATCTCTGCTTGGTTAGTTTTTAAAATTAGGATTTGTTACTTTCTTAGAAGACAAAAAGCTGTAAAAGTACCAAACTTGTGACTTAACCTACAGGAAAAAGATAATGATCAGAATAGGAAAATGTTTTAATTACAAAACAGTTTATTTAAAGAAAAAAATTCTGTAACGAAGCATAATGTTGAAAGTATTCTATCTGGACAATCAAAATGCCTGCTGTGTCACAATGGGTTTCTTTCCTATTAGAAGCAATTTCTCAATGTATCTCTCTTAATCTTTGAATGATGAAGTTTTCAAT
>JAOWAY010032355.1:0-12156 GCA_028565895.1 Goniobranchus geometricus
AAGAAGAAGAAGAAGAAGAAGAACAACAACAACAACAACAACAACAACAACAACAACAACAACAACAACAACAACAAGAGGGAGGAGAAGGAGGAGCAGGAGGAGGGGGTGGAGGAGGAGGAAAAAAAAGGAGGTGGAGGAGGAGGAGGAGGAGAAAAAAAAGGATGAGGAGGAGGAGGAGCACAATAAGCAAGAGAAAATAAAGAAGGAAGAGAAGAAGAAGAAAAGGTTTTATGATAAAACCAATAGAGTACTATAATGGAGAAGAAAAGAAGATCAATCAGAAAGTTTGAGATTCTAAATTCAACCATGTCATGAATACAATCTACAACATTTCCTTACCCATCCATGTACCTCCTTGCTTCCACATTATCCAAAGCATTCACAACAATATCTTGGCTGTCAAAAAAGTCATCTGTATAGACTGTTCCTTGTGTCTGGGGACACACTGAAAAATACATGGACAAGCAAATCTGACATTGCTCTCATTAATCATGTAATGCATCTGATGTTTTGTGAATATGGGATAAAAATTCAAGCAAAAAGACAAGAAAAAAGATAACCCCGGACATTACATAAGAGCATTTAAAAAAAGCTGAATCAAGTCTGTTCTATTTTTCAGGACACAAACCCAATCTGAAGAAAATTTATTGTTAAACATGCTACACAGGTTTCACATTAGTGCACTGAAACCATAAAGTAAAAATTTCAAGATCCAAAGGAAAGAATGGAATGTTAAAAATATAAAGGGAATCAGAATATGCCTTTTACTTTTTAGTATGACAATAATCAAAAGCATGCCAGAGGTTGACGGAAGGATATGGACAGAATTTTATTACTATTCGATACAATATAATCAAAAAAACTTATCTGAACGTAAGCTGACTTATTCATTTCGTACAAGGTCACTTTAAACAAAAAAATGTATTTAATAATCTTTACAAACAATGGCCCTACACAAATAAAAAAAAAATGGCAATAATCAGGGGGGTTCTTAGGGCTCCACTTACCTTTGTGTTGCTGAGCTTCAATCTTGAGATCTAAATGAATCATGAAAATATTTAAGACAAAAAAAAATGATTACAAGCCAATAGCAGCATAATTCAGGAGCATATAACAAATTTTTAATAAAGTCAAAAATTTTAACATCTTTTAATCCAACAAAAATGTTTCATTCCCCCCCCCTCCCCTCCAAACCATGCATATTTACTATGAAGATCCTATTAAAAGAAGTTTCCATCAATTATTTTACTAACTGAGGGATTCTATCTTACCTTTATTGATTTTCAAAGTTGCTTCTGCTGCTGTTGTTGACTTTGGTTTCTGGAATAGCAAGCAGAATAAATAATAATATTGTCTTCATTATCAAATCATTGATCATTTTGATTGCCCTCTTGGATCTAGAAAAAAAAAACGCAACTACTAACATGGTAACATTGAGAATAGCATAAAATGTCTTATTTTGTCTTTCTTCAGTGTTGTGATGTATTTTATTTTAGGGCCTTTAAAAGTCTTTATACTTTTTTTCAAAGAGTACACATCTTGATATCTAATGAGAACAAAACGAAAAAGAAACTATGCTAAAGGAAATTAATATTATGAAAGTGTTGAACATTTTTAGATACCTCAGATACAATCTTTAATGCTTTATATCTTTTATGATAATCACTTTACCAAATTTAGAAATCATTTTACTCTACAAATGTCAAATTTCTATCGTAATACTGAGATAAAAGTAAAAAGCTAATGAGATTCTTCTAATTCATGATCTAGAGGAAACTAGATTTGAATCCTCTTCGAAGTTTATGTTTTCAGAAAGTTTCCAGAATAATGTTATTTTTAGTACATAAATAATGAATTTCATTGGAAAATTTCATGATAAGTAAAAATAAAATGTGAAATCTTTCCTTATATTTTAATGAAATATTACCTGAATATGTTGAGGCCTGAATAAAAATTGTCTGTTCAAATTGGATTTCTCTATCAAATCATTGTCAGTTATGGTGATCTAGGAAAAATTCAAACAAACAAGTGAGACAAAAGGCTAACACAATTTTTGCGCCAATTTACCTGTAGAAAATGTGTCAATGTTTTCTACAATAGAATTACTCAAAATTAAAGTTGCATAGACAATAAATGAAATAATGTGGCAATAAAATGGGGAAAAATAAAGGGCAGTAATCAAGTTTGCTTTATTTTTAGTCCAAATAATAATAATCTCAACATGGATTAATTATACAAAAAACTCAATAACAAAAGAGAAAAAAAATCTTCCATAAAAAGTAACTGAGGCTTAGAATTAAGCATGCAATGATTTAAAACAGCCAACTGTATTTTTTTTCTTTTAAGGAGAAAAAGAAAGACCTTCAAATGATTTCTAGGAATATTGTCAAGACAAAAAAAAAAATCAAATATTTGAAACAAAATAATTTGTGTTCAAAACAACTAGCTGTCTATCCTAGGCTGTATTAATGAATATGTGTGATGAAAGTAATAAAACTTTCCGTAAAATCAGTTCATTTATTGATCAATCCAAAAAAAAGATAAAAGCAACAAGAGGAAAAAGATCAGATCTACCTTTCCTGACCCAGCACTGACACCAAGAAGTGCGTAGTTTTTCAACATTTCACATCCAATAGCACCACACCCAACCTGATGTCAAGGTTGAAAAAAAAGATATAAGGGCAGGGATAATAGCCATTTATGAATATGAACTGTATTATTCAGAATAAATTTTGAAGATTTTACAGACAGTCAAAATCGTCGGAATGTTTTCAATCTCAGAGTACTTTAACAGCATTTCTATCAAGTCAGAGGAATATCTCTTGGAGCAACTTGTGTCCTTTCATGTAAACACAACACTTTTGAGGTCTAAGCAAACAGCACAGGATAATACTATTCTTCTCAACAGAGTAGAATCATCTCTAAAATGGAAAGGGCCAGTATGGTTGGCTTTTATTTTGAATAATACTAATATCCTTCTTCATACTGAAGAAAAGTGTTGCCGATTATAACTCGCCATAGAACTATGTATGTCTTCTGTTGCTGCGATGGTGGTTTCCTGGTTCTTCAGCCATATTGACAAATTGTCTAGGCATTTAATTCTATGACATCAGCACCTTCTTTTATCATTCATTTTCCCTGATGTAACTAAATGTTCCAGCCATCTCATCTCAATATGCATTCAGCGTTCAAAAAATGTCTGTCTTTTTCTGATTTTGTTCATAAGCATTCTTCTTGTTTTTGCCTCATCCATTGCTTCTTCAGCCTTGTCTTTTCTGTCCAAAGAATTTTCAGCATTCTGTCGTTTCCAATTTTCTTTATTTTTAGACCCACTGTCCAGATCTTGCAAGCATAGAGTTTGACAAGTTCCAAATAGCACTGTAGTGCCCGAAATAATCATACTTTTAATAAAATTTAACAAAATAATCAAAATGTATTTTTGGAAAAAAATTAAATAAAGGTTTTACTTGCATGAACACAGTCTGCTCAAAATAGATAACATTGTTTGAAATCCACTCACTGCCCTCCATGATGGATGTAATTTTTTAACAAAATAATAAAAGGCAAAATGAAAATCGACCTTGATATCCACTCTCATCCATTCATAATAAATGTAACTTTTCAAATAAATCACAGGCAGAATGAATACAAAAAGTTTCTTTTTCCCCTCTTATCCATTCATAATGGATGTAACTATTCAATAAATCATAGGTACAATGAAAACCAAAATCTCCCCTGTTCCACTTGCATCCACTCATAATGGATTTGAATAAAAACAAAAATACACCATAAAATCCACTCTCAAGACATTTTCCCTAGTGCTTATGACACCTTGTGATTGTTATTACATCTAGGTTCTCTTACCTCTCCCCATTTAAGTTCATTAGATATATAGACATGTGCTTAAGATAAAAGTAGATTCATAGTGCAACAAAGGACTGCACATTTTTGATCCCCTGTCAGGACCATGGCATTCCAATTCCCTAAAGGCCATTAGCGGAGCAGTCTGATGGGTCCATCACAAAAGCAGTCTGACAGGATCTTTTACTCCTTTAAAATCCACATCTCATTTGCCACATCTTAGCGAAAAGGGGGAAGTTGAATTAAACAAACACCCTCCTCAAGGATTCACATATAAAATAAGCTATCAAAAAAATTTTGTTGCCCAAATCTCAATGCATCTGAACAAAAAGGGAAAAAGGAAATAAACAAATGCCCTCCTTCAGCATACACAAACAAAAACTAAAAAAAAAAAAAAAAAAAGACTCAAACCATAGCCAGATTGTTTTTCATAATTATGACCTCAAAACACTGTCCATCTAACCATTCAAAAGCCTTTGAGCATATTTTATTCCTGTTTTCCAAAATGACCCAATAAATAACAGATACGATTATGATAGGATTTAAACGCAAGTCTCTTGATCTGAGATCTGATTACTTTAATCACAGGATCATCAACGTTAGACTGATGTATTATGGTTTTTCCCTTAATAATTTGCAACTAAGAACAGCTTAGAAGAAGTAAATCTCGAGCTTTATGAGTACGTTCTCATTTGTCAAAGCATTATGAGCAAAGACTAAGCTCTCTCCTGTCACTTTTCTCAATCCATACTCCATTCTCAATGTTACACTTGATCAAAATTTACTTTTGCATTACATATTTTCCATGTGTTCAGAATAGCTTCCTCCAAATAAAGAATTTACTCACGCAAGTGATTTTATCTTTAAAGACACAAAAGTTTGGTAATGGAGTTAAACATTTTCTTGACACAGAACGCACATAAAAGACTAACACATAATCAAAATATAGACCTCTTGAAAAAAAAAGAAATAACACAAAAAAATGCAACGCATCTATCACTGACCAAAGGACCAATTCTTTTTGTCATGGGAATTTTAGTTGCAGTTTATTTCGTATCAAAGCAAAAATAAGAGCGAAGAGATCCGAACAGTGTCTGTGAAAAGCTTCAAAGTAGTAGTTCAGAGGCATTATTAATTTGATTCAAACAAGTCCATCCTTTCACTCATTCATTCACCAATTTAAACGCTTCATAGCTTGGAGAAATTGCCTGTAAGTAATCATCAATGATATAATCATTTTCACTCTGTTTAACTATCTATCCCATGACCAGATTAAATACTTGGAGGCAAAAGGTGAGTCAGAAGGAAAAGACAAAAAATGTTATGAAGTTAGAAAATATTATAGTTACATGATTTATAACATGAGGGAATGAAATAAGACTATCATCTGACAATCGTATTCGTTTTCTAAATTCTTACCATGAACATTTTAGTATCGGCTAACATCTGGACTTTGTCCTCACCAATGCACATTCTAAGTGGGTCGTAACGATCACCCCTGGAAAAGAATTAAAGGAATTTATGATAAAGTTTTATGAAAAAACATGATCAATTTCTTACTCTTCTGAGGATAAATATTATTCATACTAATCACACAAATAATTGTATGGTAGATATGTCATTTGCCTATCCAGTTTCCAATAATGATAAAAATTGACCAGAACAAACCCAACATAAATAAAGTTGTATGTATCACAAACAGAGCTTCAGTATGGAAAAAAAGAAGTACTGGAACACAAGAGAGAAAGGACTATAAATCTGTTTCTGAGCTATACATTAACTAAGCAAGATCTTAGTCCTAAAGCTTTTAAAGATTTCCCAGACAAATGTTAAAAAAGAGGGGAAGAAAGAAAATACAACAAAGTACTGCTAAAAGCTTACCATAATATACACGAAAACAGTTTCTCAGGGACATCAATTATGTGTCTTTTTTTTTTTCTTTGGACTGTCTACAAATTCATTGTAAATGTATTTCCACTTTTACTAAATATAATGGCAATATCATAATTAACAATGTAATTTACTTAAGGGAGATAAAAGGGAGCACTACTAAAAGCTTTGGGATATGCAATGTCAGGTATAGATTGCAAAAAACCCAACAAACTCAGAACCATTCATAAAGACAAACTTTTGTACCTGATCTGAAACTGGCCAAGATTGAGTCCATCTTTCTGTGGCAGAACTTCGCTTGCATCAAGGTAAAACTGAAAATGAGATTGCCATTCAGAGAAAGCTTCATGGGTTGAAATATGTATACAATGCATGATAAATATGAACCTTTTAACATTACTTATTACTTTTATATTTCATCATTATTATTCATAATTCATTGTTTTTATTTATTGTAATAGGGCATTTAAAGATCATCGACCTAAATGAGAGCCCTTATATCATATTACATCATATTACATCATATCAATAACTGTATGATACAAAAGTAAGAAAAAAGCTCCTTTTCAAAACTTCTCACAGGAAAATTGCTGAAAAGGAACAATCATTAAAAAAGGATTAAGACACTTCACTTTATCTGTACATTAACAGCATATCTGTATCTTTCACAAGTTTTTTGGTATGCATATAATCTAGTCCTAAAAGTTGATATCAGGAGGGAAAGATCGAAAGTACTCCTTAACCCTAAAGAAGTCCTTCCCAGGTATATCCAAGTTACACATTACATAGCTGCGCGCTGAACACAGGTTTGCCTCAAAGTTGTTTACAACTATAATCATATTTCTTCCTAAAAGTCTTAATGGATTTGTTGAACGTCATGGCCTTACTGAATTATTGAAATAATATTATGAGCTTATAGTGTGAATAGAGCTGTCCATGGCACTGACCTTGCCATGACGTGATGTCACTAGAAAGATCTTTGCCTTGATCAAAATTAAGAAATAAATCTTCTTCATGAAGTAACTACCATATTTTCACAGACAATAAAAATACCCTTCTGACTCAAGGACAATGAACTGAGTAAATAATATTTGTTTCCTCTCCACTTAAGAATATATTTATATTATGAGTTGTTGCTTTTTTCAAATCCTTACTTTGTCTAATATAGCATATAAGTTTTTAGAAAAATGAATCAATTTCATTCACAATATTTCTGTAGGGTCTTAATCAAATTAAAAATGTATCTTAACTGAGACTCACAAACTGGTTGAGAGGTGTGAACTTTCCTGTCAAAGCCTTCAAAGCTTCCTGTGCCACAATTCCTCCAAAGACAGCACACAGTGGCACAAAGCAACCAGAAGCACACTTACATAACAAAGTGAGAAGTCTAGCATCATCATCGGTGATATCAACCTTAAAACAAAAAACAAAAAATACAAACAGGCCTACAGATACAAATACATTTTTTTTAAAACCAGTACATATTCAATCTGGTTGAAAAGAGGAAAATTATATAAAGAGCTTTGCAGAGTTTCAAACCACAGATCTTTCACTCTGTAAAGAACATGATCATTTGGCAAACAATGTCAAACAGTAATCTAAAAGGCACAAATATCAATACATATCAACATGAGTGAAATAGTTAAAAATATAATTACATTAAAAGCTAAGGAACTCACTTTACAGGGGAGTGATTCATTAATACTTTTGGCGAGAGCAAAAAATGCGGCTGCATCACCTTCATCCCTGCAATTTTCGGTAAAGAGAAAAAAAATGGATTTCATGTAAAGGGCAAACAATATTAAATCACCTTTGCAATTCATTTATATATTCAGCAGTGAAATATCAGATATATAGACTTTAAATCATAAGCAAAGTCTTCGACAAAATGTTGATCACCATATCATCATTGGATGATAATGAAAATGATAAACAAACATTTGTAGAGTTTTACCTCTCACCATCTTCAAAGGCATAATATATACTTAGCCATATAGTATGATGCGTTTCCACAGTCAAATCATGAAAAGATGATAGCTTCATTATACAGTGGAACCTCAGCATAACAGGGATGGTGGGACCAGTCTTAAATCCCTGTTATAACCGAGTTCTGTTATCGCCGATATTCAAGTGAAATAATGAAATGATCAAAATGGCCAAAATTCTCTCTCTCTCTCTCTCTCTCTCTCTGACCGCTGTGTGTGTTTGTGTGTATGTGTGTGTGTATTTGTCCAAGGCTGTGTACTTTGCTTTTGTCCTATACGCTGTCTGCCCACAGCTATGCTCACGTTACACTATGTATGGAGTACCGGACATAATAATAATAGGCCTCCTTACGTGTAACTAACACTCAGTAACAACCTGTAGGCCTACCCTGTTAAGTTGCCTATACAGGACTAATTAAATAGCCTTGCTCTTGCTTGCCTTTAGCTGTGGATTAAACCATGTACGCGTAAAGTGTTTTTGGAGATATTTAGTGGGTTTCAGGGCCCCTGTTATAACCGATTAGGCTCTTAATAGTCCCTGCTATAGCCGATAAATTTTACTAAAGACAAAGACCAATAAAAAATGGGGATTTTCAAAACCCCCGTTATAACCGGGTCCTTGTTATATCCGGACCTGTTATACATGGGTTCCACTTTATATATACATATATATTGATCTCTTAATATTGAGCAAACAACTTTACCCTTTTACTGATGAACCCTTTAAGTGACTTGAGAAATGTTCAAAATGAAATAAAGTACCAGTACACTACCATGCTTTTGGAAGGCATCCTTGATTCTCCAGAAACTTATTGACAGACAAGTAGGCCAAATGCAGTATGTTTGGGACCTGATTATTAGATAAATAAGGTGAAACTTTAAAATTCCTTTCATATGAAAACTTAAACCAAAATCATTGCAAAGGGAATGGCACTAAAAAGCTAAGAAGATATAAAACAAGGCAAAATGTTCACTATTTGATTTTGACACATTTTTGTTGATAGGCAACTGGAGCTAAATTAACACTTGAAGGGTTATCCAACAGTGGCTCAAAACAATATTTAAAGCAAAATGCTCATGTTCACAGGTAGTTTAACATGCCTCTTGGAGGGATGTTTTGTAAATCGTCTAACTCTAAGATAAAAAAAAAATCTTGTTTAAAAGCAGGGTCTAATCACATTCATAGGAAAGGTTGGGCAAATTGGATTTAATTCTTGTGGCTTTTTTAAGGGTGGGTTTTTCGTCATTTTTTTTTTTTTTCATTTCGTATTTTGTTGGTTTGTTTTTGTTCTTTCATGTGTACAAAAGGGGGAGACGGTGCTTTTTAATAAGTTATGAAACTGGAGCCTCTTCAAATTTAATATTGGAACTTTCAATGGGAGAACTTTAAACAGTCAGATTAGGCAAGAACAACTTGTGAATTTCTGTAGAAATCAGGGTGTAGACATGTTCTGCTCACAGGAGACAAAACTTAAAAATGGCGCCGATATGAACATTGACGAATACAGATTGCTGTGTTATGAAAGTGATTCAAGATGTTATGGGTGTGGTTTTGTGATTCGTAAAGAATGGAATAAAATTTTACACAGAACATGGAAGGTATGTGATCACATTTGTGTAGCTCAATTCAGTCTAACAAGCAATGAGGGTAAGATACAAACTCTTTCCATCATAAATGTTTATGCTCTAACAGTAAGAAGAGCAAAAGAAAATCAACAATTTTAGAATCAGAATCTAGGAAACAAAACATTTCTGATAATAGCTTGGCCACTTTAACG
This sequence comes from Goniobranchus geometricus, assembly GCA_028565895.1. Classification (NCBI taxonomy): domain Eukaryota; kingdom Metazoa; phylum Mollusca; class Gastropoda; order Nudibranchia; family Chromodorididae; genus Goniobranchus; species Goniobranchus geometricus. The sequence continues at coordinate 9,518 of JAOWAY010032355.1, forward strand.
CAAAAGCAGGAAAACGACTACCAGACGAAAGCTGCCTTGGCAAATTCTCAAGGGGAAGAAGAAATGAGAATGGGGAAGCCCTAGTAAATATATGTGAAGAAAAGAAGTTGCTTATCACAACACCCTGCTAGACATCAGACAACATGGTCACAAAAAAGGAAATATAAAGTAACTGGGAAAACTAACAAATACATTTAATCAAATTGACTACATAATCTGTCAAAAGGGACACAAACATTTATTAACAAATGCCTGATCATATGCGGCCACAATCTATACTAGCGACCATCGGCTGGTTAAAACATGCTTCCACTTCCAGATTGAGGAACATAGACTGTGGTTGAGAAAACAGAGCGAAAAAGAAAGCACACGCAAGAAATCAAGATAAACGTGTCAAAATATAACCAACAGCATCGAGCAAGGAAGAGAATATCAACAAACACTTGACGCACAGCTTCTGAAAACGAACTCACAAAACAATCTAGAACTCACACAAAATAATCAACCATTAAAAAGCGTGCCAACGGCCATAACAACATGGCAAGACATTAAGAAATGTGTAGTGTCATCGACTCTGCTTTAGCGTCTGCTAGTACAATGACAATCAACAAGAAAGGAAATAGAAAGTATGATGCGCAGACAGCTGAGCTGTCTAGCAGATAAAATCAACTACGAATAAAGATACTGAACACCGTAGCCGAAGGAGAGAGATCTCACTTAGAAACAGAAAGAGACAAAGTGCACCATGAAATAAGAGAAAGGTGCATAAGAACGAGAAACCACGAATTGATAAAATTGCAGGAGATATAGAATCAAGCCATGATAACAGCAGCGATATGTTCAAAGCAGTCATATTACTTAAACTTAAAAAGTTCAAGAATCCGAAAATTGAAGACAATGACGGAAAACTAGTAACTGAACAAAATGAAACGCAAACAACGATAAGAAATCACTTCAAAGAAAAATTCCAAGATGATTCACTTAACCCAATACCAGCATTCCACGGCGAACCAAGGCCTTTGAATCCCATCAATTCCAAAGAAATTAGAGAAAGCATGAAATGTTGAAGCAATAACAAAGCACCAAGAAAAGATGAAGTCCAACTGGGACTCTTTAAGTATGAAACTGAAGTCATCGATCGCAAAATAGCCGAAACATTAAACAAAATGTTTGAAAATCATGAAGACCTAGATATGAATGGAGACTTATTTTACCTATATGCAAAAGCCCAGTAAACCAAAGGGCCCACTCAACAACTTAAGGCCAATAACCGTCTTAAAACCATTAGAAGTCTTCTTAATAATCCCACTAAAACGGATGAGATCTCAAATCAAATCCTAGGTAGCTGATAGTCAGGGCGGCTTCGGTCCAGATAGAACTACAGCAGATATCGTTTGGACACACAAATAGCTAGTTGCCAAAACAAAAGAAAAAGAATTAAACATCAAAATAACAGGAATCGACATATCAGCTGCATTCCACACCATCGATGGAGGACTGTTGCTGAAAATCCTTGAGCAATCATAAACGAAGATGAATTGAGACTAACACTATTCTTGCTTGGAAACACTCATATTAACGTAAAGATCAGTGGCGCCACAGAGAAAGCCCCATTCACAAGCAACATCGGAACACTTCAAGGGGACCGATTAAGCCCCATATTTTCATCGTGTACTTGGAACATGCTCTGTGGGAAGTAAGAAAGACTATTCGCAAAATAGAAACAAAATGCCATCTTCTCTCGACAAAAATCATATTATGTAGTTGACGTAGATTTTAGTACATCAATACCAAAGAAGTACAAGAAATTTACAGAAATTCAAATTCAAATTTAACACTGACAAAACTGACTATAGATTGTTGCCGAGAGATGAAAAATCATGGGCAGATACAAAGATGGTCGGATCCTTATGGGGAGACAAAGAAGGCGTTGAACGAAGAAAACGCTTATCAACAGCCGCGCTAAACAAGCTAAATACCGTATGGATTAGAAAAAACAAAATCAACACTGCCGCCAAAATCAGGCTATATAGGAACCTTGTTGAATCAATACTAACCTATGATAGTGGAACATGGCACTAAATAAAGCCGGAGAAGAAAATTAGATGTCTGCCACGGCACACAACTAAGAGAGATCCTTGTAATACGATACCCCGTGGAAATGACAAATGTCTCCCTCTGTCTAAAATGCAACGAAACACTCCTCTCCTCTCAAATTCTCGAACATCGTTGGCGTCTCTTTGGACATACTTTAAGGAGAGACAAAAACATCCAAGCCAGAAAAGCCATGAAATTCTAATTCATAAAAATCTCGGAACGATTTGCAGGTCGTCCACAAATCAAGCTACCAATCGTCCTGATCAATGACCTCACCAAAATAAAGGATGAAACAATGATATGCAGACTGAAATTCATCAAAGATTTGGAAAACAACGTCATATGCCATCAACAGACGAAGATGGAAGAACCTGACGAAGAAGATCCTGAAGGCAGCTAAGGCACCCCGATCGGAATACAGGGAGCCGACGGGCAATTAAGTAAATACTACTACTCCTACTCCTACTCCTACTCCTACTACTACTACTACTACTACTACTACTACTACTACTACTACTACTACTACTACTACTACTACTACT
>JAOWAY010032466.1:0-12156 GCA_028565895.1 Goniobranchus geometricus
TAAAGAGAGAGAGAGAGAGAGAGAGAGTGGGGTGTGTGTGTGTGTGTGTGAGAGAGAGAGAGAGAGAGAGAGAGAGAGAGAGAGAGAGAGAGAGATGTCAGTTAAGTAGGTCCTTATTGATTGACTTTCTAGATCTACTGAAGTGGCAGAGTTTGTGTGTGTGTGTGTGTGTGTGTGTGATTTTTATTTGCAATTTGTCTTGGATTATACCCAGGGCCTTCAATTTTCCACAAATTTGCTGAATTCCACATTTCTGGTCATTTCCGCACATTACGGCACTGGGTCTCCTATCTTGACCCAGTCTTGCAATTTTCCGCTGTCATGTTGAATGTCTGTTCAAAGGACCTATCCACGGTGCATTTAGCGATATTAAAATGGACCCGACCAGGTCGCCGTATCACATTCGGTTTGGCAGTGTAAACTGGTCGTTCCTACTTTCACTCTTTCAGCCATTTTTGTTCTTGGATATCAATATATATATATTTATATCTCTCACTGGATTCGTCACTAGAAAATGGCTTTTTTCTGAGACAGATGGAGCTTTTACACCCGTGGCCATGATCTTTTGAGGTATAGGTTATAATATATTTCTCTAATTTTTGGCCATTACAAATTATCTTTTTACTTTTCTGCAAATTTGTGTGGTTTGTTTTTTGAAGTCTCTTTTTAAAATTTCAAAATAGGCAAAAGAACAGCTTGGAATGACTATAAAATGCACTAGTTAATGCCTAATTACCAACACTTTTCCAGGATAGCATGCTCCTGGATTCCCCCTTGCAGGTCTACCGCGCCAAGCACGAGAGCGTTCCCTTTTCTTCTTCTCTCAGTTTTAGTTATTCTCAGCCCAGCCCATGCATGGTATGATACGTCTTTACAGAATCAACATGAGAAACGTAGATGTATCAGACTTACATATATATAAATTTCTTTCCTCAATATAGGTAGAGCATCTTTCTCCAGAGCATTACACACAATACAGATCTTCCCAACGCAGTCTTGAGCAGCTAGTCTTGTACGCTCGGGCTTGTCATCTCCTCAATTCAGCTCTTCACATGGCCAGAGATGAGTTGCGTAATGACCGCCTACATCAGTCAACTAATCTAAGAAATGGTAGGCCCATCTAAATTTATATAATGATTTAACTTTAATGTATTTCTAATTTTAGGTCTTTTTGTCGTTGAGAATGCTTGATAAAAAAACAAAATACAACGCATTTTTGTTCTGAGGAAGGATTCTCAGTTCAGCAGTGCATAAACTTTGACACAATATTGATCACAGCCTCTTGAAAAAGCAAAACAAAAACAGAACAAAAACACCCCAAAAGTCAACAAACAACCCAAATGACTCTACGAGGAAATCAAGCAATTTCCCTGAATCACACATCATGTGGAAGCTGAGGCAATGAAGATTTGTTTGGCATGAGTTGCATTTGAATGGTGTGTGAAAAGAAAAGTTAATGAAAACTCAAGAACAGTCTTTTAACACATATACATATTAATGTAACAAACGCAGACTGAATTATTTTGGCAGCGAGATTGAAACAGAAAATGTCCTCTCCTGAAAACAATAACGCAGAGATAGTTAAAAGGATGAAGGTAAAGAGGCAGTCCATCAATCCCATTCAGGGAAAGCGTAAAAAAATTGACATAACGGACTACAACTTCCTTTTGGAAGAACACAGCAGATTTGTCTGGTCATTGATGCCGTCAGCTCTTGTCCCAAATGAGGATGCGTCCAGGTGACAGGATATATTAAAGAATGTAGACACATTGAGGAGCTGTTGAGAAATCGTTGTAAGGAGCAGATTACAAATCCATAACTACTCTGGTGGTCCAAAGTAATGCAAGCAGCTCTCTCCTGACCACATTAATTTGACCAATCAAATGTAACAGTTGGTATAATGAAGCATAAAAAAATAGCCGCCTCCATGGAAAGCTGTAAAAGATAACATGTTGTCAGTGAATTTCTCTTTGTTGAGGACAAAACCTCGAATAACGTTTATAAAAAGGTTAAAACATTTTGTACAAAGATTTCAGCAATGTGTACAGGTGGTATAGATGCATAAACATGCTTAACGAAGACCGTTAAGAGCTATTCCAAATGTTGTTGGATTAGCGTTGTTCTGGACATCCATCAGTTAGGGTCAATACTGCCAATAGACAGAAAGCAGGGAAAGGTAGCCAATTTCAACTGATATTCTTACGTCCAAATGTAAGCCATGGAAGTGCATATTGCTTGACTAATTTGCTTGGATATTCAAAGCTTAATACCTGGTGATTTGATACTCAAACAACTGTCAACGGAAGAGTGGATTGCTATACTGGTCCTTGTCGGCTGTACCTTCTTGACACAGATTGAATTAGTTTTACTCAAAATCAATTTTGACAATGAAACTAACACATAGACTTTCTTGAAGAATAAGAGGTTATTCCTGAGATCCTTGACTTCAAATGGATGTTGGATATCTGTCATTCTGACATTTGATTTGAGCTACTCATCCACTTGTTCCTTGAACAAATACTTGTATGGCAACTGAATTGTGTGCCAGGTAAATTGGCATACTCATAACAAGAGCAAAGAATTAACAAAACTATGACCATAAGATTTGAATGGACTGTGTCACTGATATAGTTTTTAGTGAATTGCTTTGAAAAAGGGACAATAAAGATTATAATTCTTAGGTTTGTGTAAATTTAAGAGGAGAGGCAGTTTAAGTGGGCAAGCTACACTCACCAACTTCTTACAAAATGTACATATATAAAAGGAATAGACGTAAGCAAAACTAAATAGAAAAAAAAATCGGTTGCTAGGGAAACAGTTGCCATCATGAAAATAAACATTTGAGTTTCAAAATTTTCAAAACATGATGATGTTCACAAATTTTGACTGTACATTCTCATTTTAGACATAGATGGGGTACTAGGCTATTTGACTTCCCTTCAATTTTATGTTTTAAGGTTTTGCAAAAATCGAAAATTTACCCCTTGAAAATTTCACCCAATAATCCATTTTGCTCAAATATACTTACATTGAAAAGAAAAATAGCCTGTTACCCCCATTTATTCCCTGTGAGTCAGCTTGTCCAATTTCATGGCTGTAGACTGAAACATTTTGAGATTGATGGGGTGCAAGGCAGTGTAAAAATAGCTTTTTGAGATTTAAAAAAAACAAACAAAAAAAAACACAATTTGCGTCTTACTACAGACAGAAAGCAGAGTTATGACTTCTAAAGGCATATTTTGGGAAGTTAATTTGATAATTATGGACTGTGTATGAAGTAAGTTGAAGATTTGTACCACAATTCATTTTAGACCACAAAACCTTTTTTTTTTTTTTTTTTTAAATTTGTGTCCTAAATCACAAAAGTCTTATCTGCTTGCCCCTGAAACTTGTTGAGATTGCTCTGTGTGTTCAGAGTCAACACAGTTTCAAGCAATAGATATGTGCGGTTACTTGACATATAAGACCTGTTGCTTCCTAGTTCTCTGACAGGGAAGCATCGGCAGCCTCTTTTATGTTTGCAGATTATTTCTGCCAGCTCTCTCTGTTTTGTGCTATGGACCCTAAATTGCTTTAGGCCACTCTGGTTTGAAGTCTTATGTTTTCATGCGGTTAATTGAGAAAAAAAAAACCCAAAAAACATTTTTGGAGCGTTGCAAGTCTGACATGCAGGATATTCTAGCTGAACTTAACAATATTTTTGGTCTCATGAGTTGTAGAAGTATTGCTATTTTTACTGTTACTTGCCAATTGATATCTTTTTTCAGTTTTGTCATTTTTCTCTTTCTATTTAAATCAAAGTGTTGAGTGAAATGAACACCTATTACCATCATGTGGTTGAAAAGTGTAAATGCATCCATAAGGACTTTTCCCATAGTTGTAAAACTCCCCTCACACAGAAGCTGGTCATGGCTACGGCTGACAAGCTCATCTACAACCAAGCTATACAAATGGTAAGATATCAACTCAATTTTAAATCTACATCATAATCATAAGCATCATCATCAACATCAGCATCGTCAGAATCATCAAATTGTACCAGGTCTGTTTCAGACCACTGAATATCCCTTGTCAATCATCTCTGTTGTCATCTTTTCAGGGAAGTTACACTCTACTCATCTGTCCTTCTTTTTCTTTTCTCTGCAGCTGACTCTTGCCATCTGTTCTCACAGATAAGACAATCCTTTTAATTTCGTTTATTCTGGAAAAAAATCTGATAGCTTTGAATTGTATTGATATTTAAGGCTTCATTCTAATCTATTAGTACACTTCTCTATTTATCTTATCTTTCCAAGACATTTCCAGTAACAATCTACAGAGCCAAGTTTCAGCTACAGCCTTTCTTTACTTTCAAACATTCAGTTCCATACAGAAAGACTGACCATATGCAATGTCTTGATGCAACTTGAAATACTAATGTTCTTCTTCATTCATCTCAGATAGTGAAAACTTTTCTTTGAGTCTTTAGGTCTGAGGTGGATTTGTTGTATGGATTTTTAATCTTCCTGATGTATTCAAGGCGGTGCTCACTGTTTTCTTTTATTTTATATTTACCCTTCATTATATTACCAGGCCAAACACTTTGTATTGTTTCAACATTGTCAGTATGAAGGAATGTGGTTATGTAGTGGATTGTACCTGTGTCTATTGTACCTTTATGAAGATATGTTATTCATAATATTTATCTGTATAATATGAATTTCTTAACTATTTTCATTTTTTTGGGAATGAATAAAGTTTTCTGAATTTAATTGAATAAAACTTGTCAAATTATGTTGTATAGACAACACTTACTAATTTGAATAAAACTTTTCAATTAATGTTTAATAGATAAATTTATCATTTTGCACAGGTTTTGTCTATCAATGTTAACAGGCAATACAGTCCTTCCTGATTAAAAACTTGCTTAACATGCTTAATAGACAATTCTTGATGCTCCTTGTGTAATGACACAATACTTCAAACTGTTTTGTCAAACAACATTAAATACACAATACTTGCTTTTTTCTTTAAGACATTACATACATAATACTTACTGTTTTGTCTAATGACGTTAAATACACAATACTTGCTGTTTTGTCTAATGACATTAAATACATAATACTTACTGTTTTGTCTACTGACATTAAATACACAATACTTGCTGTTTTTCTAATGACATGAAATACATAATACTTACTGTTTTGTTGATTGACATTAAATACACAATACTTGCTATTTTACGAATGACATTAAATACATAATACTTATTGTTTTGCCTATGACATTAAATGCATAATACTTATTGTTTTGTCTTACTATATCAAATACATAATACTGATTGTTTTTTTCTAACAACATCAAATACTCCATATATGCTGTTTTATCTAATGACATTAAATACACACTACTTGCTGTTTTCTAAATACACAATACTTGCTGTTTTGTCTTATGACATTAAATACACAATTCTTGCTGTTTTGTCTAACAACATTAAATATACAATAATTGGTCTTTTGTCTAACAACACTAAATATAAAATACTTGCTGTTTTAAATTCATTCAATACACAATACTTGCCATTTTTTCTGACATTTAAAATATATATTGCTATTCTAACAACATTAATAAATACACAATGCTTACTGTTTTGTCTAACAATAGCAAATACACAGTACTTTCTGTTTTGTCTAATGACATTAAATACACAATACTTGCTGTTTTCTCACAAAATTAAATATGTAATACTTACTTTTTTTGAATAAAGTCTTTGTGTCCAAAGAGACAATTTATTCAACTTTTTAAATTAAATTTTTTCAGTGTCAGACTGCTGCTTTGGATGAATTCTCAAAAAATCCAACGCCTGAAGTGATTTCAGAAGTGAGTTTACATTGATTTTGATCTTTTTATGACACTTTTGTGTAACAAATTATACTGAAAACTCTTTTAACTGATCACTTATATAAAGCATCTGTAAATATTTACCCTAAGAATGCTCACATGAAAACAATACTAAAAAAAAACAAACTTGTCTGATCACTTTTACTGATAAAAGCTTCTATAAATATTTATACTGAGAATATTTACATGCTTACAGTACTGAAAAACTCTTATGCGATCACTTTTACTAACAAAATCTTCTATTGGAGAGGATTTTGTCGTGAAAAAGAACCCAAACACGGTATTAACAAACATATGTGGAGAAAAACTTATTTGTACTTAAGAAACACTAGGTGATCACTTACTTCAAGAAATACCTTGATGATCACCTACACTGAGAAACACTTTGATGATGACCTATACCTGGAAATACTTTGACGATCTTCTATCCTTAGAAACACTTTGATTATCACCTTTACTGAGAACCACTTTTATGATCATCTTTATTGAGAAACATTGGTGATCTTCTATTCTGAAAATTACTTTGATGATCACCTTTACTGAGAAACACTTTGATGATCACCTTCACTGAGAAATACTTTGTTGATCACTTATACTGATAAATAGTTGATGATCATCTATATTGAGAAACACTGTGATGATCACCTACAGTGAAAAAGCCAATACCATATTCATAGTGTCATTAAGTAATTATCTTAGTTCACTGCTATTCTGCCAAAAAGTCATTACTTGTTTCTATACGTCCCATTTTCCATGAATTATTTATGGTTCACTTCTCTCTTTTTAACATCACAAGGTTGTTCGAAGATATCAAGTTGCTCAGATCCTCCTACACAGCTTGGCTCAGACGGCCAGAAACGAAAATGACAAACACATGTTGGTCAAATGTAAGCATTTTCCCCAAGCTTTCTCAATGTAGTAAAAGAATGATTGTGCTTTCATGTGTAGCTTTACATCAACAGCATTGTCTCACCAGTCCATTCTTAACTCATTGCAATCATGTTGGTTGAACTTTTTTTTTTTTTTTTTTTTAAATTTTAAATGATATATCTCTCAGTTGTATGTCTTAGAAGTCAGGGAATGATTTTTCAAAATGCTTTCAGTCTTTACTTCTATCAATGTTTAGAATGCTGGTTAGGAATGCTACTTGTAAAAAACATGGTGTCAGGCTGTTTGTAGAAGTTGAGCACATAAAGGATGAAGACAGAATTGACAGATTTTTTTCCACTTCCTCCACCATCCTGTCCTGATGCATGCTGTGGTGCCAAAGTGAATACTGTCCCTCCACATATCTCAGAACATTGCATTTTTCTCTTTCTAAACAACTTCTTATATGCCTAATTTTATACAGCCCATCCGTGTCTGCTTTGGCTTTCCTTTCTTTGTCTCATGAACTAGACCCCGTAGATGGTGTGTCTTCTCTTTACAGTTTGTGTGCATCTCTTCTCCTCACAGTTTGTGTGCATTACTTCTCTTGACAGTTTGTTGCATCACTTCTCTTGACAGTTTGTGTGCATCGGTTCTCTTCACAGTTTGTGTGCAGCACAGTTTGTGTGCATCCATCTCTTTACAGTTTGTGTGCATCTCTTCACTAGACAGTTTGTGTGCATCTCTTCTCTTCACAGATTGTGTGCATCTCTTCTCTTTACAGTATGTGTGCATCTCTTCTCTTCACAGATTGTGTGCATGAGTTCTCTTTACAGTTTGTGTGCATCTCTTCACTACACAGTTTGTGTGCATCTCTTCACTACACAGTTTGTGTGCATCTCTTCTCTTCGCAGATTGTGTGCATCACTTCTCTTTACAGTTTGTGTGCATCACTTCTCTTCACAGTTTATGTGCATCACTTCTCTTTACAGTTTCTGTGCATCTCTTCATTACACAGTTTGTGTGCAAATCTTCTCTTCACAGATTGTGTGCATCTCTTCTCTTCACAGATTGTGTGCATCTCTTCTCTTCACAGATTGTGTTCATCTCTTCTCTTCACAGATTGTGTGTATCACTTCTCTTCACAGATTGTGTGTATCACTTCTCTTTACAGTTTGTGTGCATCCCTTCTTTTCACAGTTTGTGTGTATTTCTTATCTTCCCTGTTTGTGTGAATCCCTTCTCTTCTCAGTTTGTGTGCATCTCTTCTCAGGATACTGTCACTTTGTTATTAACCATGCTATGTGATTGAAAATGCGCTATAGTGGGGCAGATAATAGCCATTTTTTGGCAGAATTGTTCACTTTGTGATACAAGCACCAAAATTGGTACACATATCCGTTAGACCGTACTATTTCATAAAAAGTACGCTAGCCACGCGATTTTTTCAAAATGGCCGCCATTTTCCAAGATGTCCGCCGATCGTCTGCAATACTATATAATTTCTTATAGCAGGGCCCAGTTGAGCAAACCATATGCCTTTGGTGTCAAAATGTATGTAATAAAGCATGGAGAATCCAAATTTATATGTGTTTACACCATATTCTTCAATTTAATATGCTTTTGGTCATTTTATAGCAAATGTAAAGATGCTTTTTTAAACATTTTACAGCAATCTCAGTGGTTTTCAAATTCATGTTTGTTTCAGAAACTACCATCGATAAAATAGACCATAATCCATCTGCTTCCACAGTAACAACCTCTTTCCATGGCACAAATGTATCACTGTTCCAGCACCTCACTCATGAAAATGAGGGAGAAGAACAGGAGAAACTGCAACTCAGAGCCAACACGGTAAAGAGAGTCGCAGAACTCCCAGACCATTATGTACACGTAAAGCTTGCATACTTCACCAGCAGTCCAACTCCCCCTCAAGTGAATAACATTTCTTTACCAGACATGGCAATTTTGAAACCACACTTGGCTTTGGAGTATGAATGGCTCCAGAAAGTCACCATCACAGAGGTCCACGACTCTGTAAATATCACATGCTCTTCCCACCATGCAGACAAGAACAGGGGACCTGCATTCAAAGCTTGTATCTTCGCACTGATGCCTCTCCTGCGAGATCCAGCCCATTCTATAGCTACGGTGCGACATGTCATGGACAAGATCAGGGATGCAATGAGAATGCTTAAACAAGGACAAGTGCCTGTGATCACAGCAGATCAGCCAATATATGCTACAGCGAAGTAGATCCAATGGCAGTGGCCTGAAAATTGCGGTGAAAGTCACTTCCTAATCATGTTCGGAGGATTACGCATAGAGATGACTGTACTGCGTTCACTTGGATCCCTCCTTGAAAACAGTGGATGGACGGGAGCTCTTACTCAGGCAGGATTGGCTTCATCTGGCACAGCAGATTCCTTTCTTTCAGCCTTAAATGTCACCAAGACCCGCCAAGATCACCAAGTGACAGTCTGCAGCCTCTACCAGCTCTTGAAAGCGGCATACTCCACATATTGGGAGGAACTGGATGACCCTAGCAATGCCATGAGTTTAGAAGACTGGAGCGATCACTGCAAACTACAAAGTCCACAGTTCCAGTACTGGCATCTTGTGCTGACAATGGAATTATCTGTTCTGCTGTTTATCAAGTCTCTGAGAGAATCTAACTTCACCCTCTACCGTCAAGCCTTGTGCCAGCTTATACCTTATATGTATGCCAACAACAACATTAAATATGCACTAGGTTTCCAATACATCTGATCGATATGTTGACGTTGGAAAAGAGACACCCACAGATTGCTGAAGCTTTTCATCGCGGGATGTTTGTTGTCCACAAATCTGACTGGAAGTTTTCAGGAATGGCAATCAATCAAGCAAACGAGCAAACAAATGCAGTCATCAAAGGTGATGGTGGAGCTGTCGGAATCACTGAAGATCCATCAGCATTGAGAAGATGGATGGTTGCTGGTCCTGCTGTTTCACAGCTTGTTGAACAATACGAGGATGGATAAAGGCTTCGGGATGTGTCAGAACAGATGAAATGGAAACACCATGAACAGGCACCCATGTATCAGAAAAGCTTCATGGAGAAGGTACAAAAGTTGACAAACACACTGGAGGAAATTTAATGGGCAATCCATTTCAAGAAGAAACTGGAGATCTACTTAGTCTTGACACCAAGGATATAGCTTCTCCAAGCAGTGCTGACAGTGGTGACAGGATTGCTACATACCTTTCAATTGGGAATGCATCTTTTGAGGAGCGTTTAGAAGCACTGCAGTTTGAAGTTAAAAGCTCGTTTTATGCAACGATCAAGGAGACAAAAATGGACTTCTTTGTGCAAGAACAGCCCAGCACCATTGCCAGGGATAAGTTGCTGAAGGAAGATTGTCGACTATTCTCTAAACTGTTCATTTCCTGACAAAACAGAGCATACGATCTATAGGAGTTCTTCTGCCATGAGAATCAGTCATTTCCAGCATCTCTTGGTGATGGAGGGAGGTTGCAGGTCTGCCAGAAGTCACAGTTAGCTACCATACTGGAGAGCAAAGTTACACTACCAGAAGCAGAACCAGTGACTGATGCAGTTACCGTTGATGGTTCAGTGCTTGTCAACACCTTGCCACCAAGAACATCCAAGACATTTGCAGAATATGTTGAGATGGAATTTATTCCCAAGGTTGAAGTGTTTGCCAGAAGGTACCACAGAACCGACATTGTGTTTGACACATACCTTGTATTGAGCCTTAAATCTGAAACACAATCAAAACGAGGCCTAGGAGACATACGCTGGGTGACAGGGACAGGAAAATTGCCAAGGAACTGGCGCAATTTTCTCCGCAATTCTGTTAACAAGACTGAACTATTTGACTACCTGGCTGAAAAGAAAATTAAACGCCTCACGGAAAACAGAGTCATCATCACGAAAGGTCCAAATGCCCCCAGCAACCACACTGGAGTTAACGCCAGTGAAGTCTCACTCTGCAATCATGAAGAGGCCGATACTAGAATCTTCTTACATGTCCAGGATGCCATAAAGGGAGGCTTCAAAAAAATTATGGTCAGAGCCTATGACACAGATGTTCTTTTGATCGCTGTTGCCACTTTCGTACAACTGCAGGAATTGGGACTTCAGGAAATGTGGCTAGCTTTTGGGCAAGCACAGCATTTGAAGTGGATCTCGGTGCATGAGCTCACAGCAACCCTAGCTCCAGAGAGGATAAGTGGCATTCTCTTCTTCCATGCCTTCACAGGGTGTGATATTGTGTCCGCATTTCGTGGAAAAGGCAAAAGATCAGCCTGGCAGAAAGGGATGTGTGTCCTGCAGCTTCAGATGTTTTCACCAAATTGAGCTGCTATCCTACACAGATTGAAGAAGATGATACTAAGAAGTTGGAAAAGTTTGTTGTCACAATGTATGACCGATCCAGTTCAACTGAAGCTGCCGATGATGCGCGTCCAGATGCGCAGAGTTGTCCGCAACTCACAAAATGCCAGTGCAAGACGCAGTGTCGTGGACGATGCAAGTGCTACAAGTTCAGTTTAAGCTCTACAGTCATGTGCAACTGCAGCTGGTCAGAATATATTTCATTTGGAAGGAACAATGGTGAACTGTTAACATATGCCATACATTTACTTGTCATTTTCAGAAACATTTTTTTTTTAATTGTCAAAATCAGTTTGAAAGATCCAGAGTTATACCAAATGAGTCCAAATATGTATCTGATGCTGTTGTCGGCATCTTGAAAAAATGGCAGCCATTCTGGATTTTAACATGGCTAAGATTCTTTATTTTATTAGAATTGAATTCGAAATTATCAAAAACATCAGAAACAATTTTGAAATCATCAAAATCGGATAAGAAGATCCAGAGATATATAAAATAAGCCCGAAAGGATAGCGCTTTCGTCGGCCATCTTGAAGAATGGCCGCCATTTTGGATTTTAATGTGGCTTATATTCTTTATTTTGTTAGAATTGAATTCTAAATTATCAAATATGTCAGAAATAGCTTTGAAATCATCAAAATCGGATAAAGAGATCCAGAGATATATATTATGAGCTCTGGTGCATGACACGATTGTCGGTCATCTTGGAAAATGGCCGCCATTTTGGATTTTTGCGTGGCTAGCGTAATTTAATTAAATAACACCCCAAAAGTAGTGTGCATGCCAAATTTGGTGATTTTTTCCTTAAGCTGCCCCACCATTTATGGCTGCGACGTCTGGACAAAGCATCAAATTGTTATACATAAGATCAAAGCCTTTGAGATACGTGCCGCAGGAAATCTTTACTTACTTACTTACTTACTTACTTACTGACTTACTTACTTACTTACTTACTTACTTACCTACTTACTTACTTACTTACTTACTTACTTATGACCTGCCGCAGGAAAGCC
>JAOWAY010032577.1:0-12149 GCA_028565895.1 Goniobranchus geometricus
ATTTTCGCCTCTTCAAAAACGTGATAATTAGCCTTTCGGCACCGTAATTCCCAAGACAGTCACTCCTACTGCATTTGGGTCTGTTAATGAAGTACATCCCAGTCCTTCTCTATTGAGTAAGCCTTCTTGTTAATGGCTAACCTCAATGGGGCCAAAGCTCAAATAATGTGCTGTCACAGACAATTCACAGACACATATCTGCTTGATGCTGGAAGCTGAATTTTTCAGATTTTGCCACTTTATGCCAACATAATGATTCAAGATATTCTCTCGATTGCTTTTGACATTACATCATTCATTTCATATTGTTTGCTGTGAATTTTAGAAATCAGAACTTGTTCATTCACCTCCCCCCTCCACACAAAGATATATAAATATATATTTTTTAAAATTATGACCATGAATTTCTGTGCTATACTTAATAACTTGCATTAGCAAGAACTGACTGGGATGATAAAGATGTCCTTACGATTTTGAAAAAGAAGAAATAAGACGATGGGCAATACATTTACAGGCATAATGTGAAAGTGTGATTTGTTAAAATGTTCTAAACACTTACATACTTCCATTCATTTGATGTGAAGATTTGTCTGTGACTATTAGTCATAGCAGTTTAGAGTTCCAGGAGAAAGAAAAGGGGAAAGAAGGGTGAGAGGAAGTGAAAACTTTAATTTCCAGTTTTTAAAGAAAAAACAAAATTGTAATGAAACACATTCAAATAATCAAAAAGATCTTTAAGGATTTTCAATAATAATTTTTGTTTCCTTTCATCATTTTCTTCCACGGGGGGAATTTCCTTGTTTTGGTTTTTTTTCTGTTTTTTTTTTTTTTTTTCTTTTTTCTTCTGCAACTCTCTAGTCTGAGATGAATCTAAAAGGCTTGTTTAAGGTGTTCCCTTACTTTACTTGTATGTTTGAGAAATCTAAGGAAAACAAAGCAAACCTATTTTCAAACCCATTTCAAAATGCTGAAAGAAATCATGCTTCATTTGCATCTTGCATTTGACAATATTTTGCATAATACTGAGTGTAAGTGACTTTTGCTTTATGGTTGAATTCCAATTTATTTCTTGTGTGTGGCTTGTTTGTACCTGTGTGTGCCTATTTTGAATTCAGATGAACCTGTGATACAGTTGTAATCTCAAATATATCACTCTTGTGTCTCTCTGACTTTTCAAAATCTTTGATGTATTTTTCTATCAATGTGATGGAATCCGTCCTGTTTAATTTCTGCTCTCCAATTTGGTTTGAGTGATGCTTTATGTGTATATTTTCCTATCAAAGTAATTTATTTTTCCTCATATACTGTGTACCTTTGTTGGTACCTCTTTTTATACGTACATATATTATTTTGATTTTAAGAAATACATATGGCAAGGCTTATTACATATACAAGGGCCAGCCTTTTCAGCTAGACTCCCATAAATATGCTTAGATATCTGTGCATTATGCTATTTTTGACTTTTTTCATTGTTGCTATAAATCTGCATTTTGTATAGGTCTGACTCAAAAAATATAGCACAACCAACAAAAATATAATTTGAGTCACCTGGAATCTGTTATTGTTTTAATCAGAGAATGTAAGAGGAGATGTGAAATTTGGAGATTTACAGGAAAGAACTTTGCAAGGAAAATGGGATGAGGGATAGATATGTATTTCTTTTCCCCTTTTCTGAATTTACAACATGAGAAACATGAAACATGAGACATTATAGGAGCATGTACTTTTGCTTTCCTTCTTACCTGGATGTTACAAGACAATGCCCTCCAGAGTTTTTAGTGGACACAACCTGTCTCGAAATGCTTAACTTTGATTTAGCAATAGTAATACTTAAGTAATTTCATGAAGCAGTGTTGAAAGAAATAATGTCTGTCTTACATCCATCTGCTTGATATTGTGAGATTATTGAAGGAAGTATTTTGCAAAACATTGAGTGATCTTTGTAATTCTCCCTTAAAAAAGAAACCCAGAGCTTTTACTTGGTGATCAATGTAGATCACATAAAAAATGAATGAAGTGAAGCAAGAATACAACCTACATTATATTTCAGACCATTTAAGGAGAAAAAGAGGGAAATATGAGAACACATTTGATTTTAAGATGGTCACCTACCTTCTTGATAAAAGTGCGAGTGTCAGAAAGAGAGAGGAAGAGACAGAAACTGCCAAATATATCAAGTTCAAGAAATTTACTGGAACAATTTGCTTCTCAACCTTACATAATATTCAATTTTTTTATTAATTCGATTATCATTTGAAGCATCTATAATTTTTCGAAATGTCTGTTTTATGTTACAAAAGTTCTGCTCGTATGATTACTTTGAAAGAGCACAAACTTTTTTAACAATTGTAACAGAGGAGACAAACCTCTCATTAATGATCATTTTGAACATAAAGTCTGAATATGTTATACAGAAAAAAGAACAATTTCGTGATAAATGTGTGCATTTTATTGATAAATGAGAAGAGAAACATAAGGGACAAAGGAAAGTATACCACGATTCATCTACCTGCTGTCCAAGTATAGTTCTATGGTCCTAGTAATAGAGGCAAACTTACATCTTTCTTATACCTGCCCCTTTTTGTTTCTTTAAGGTTTGATACTTAGTCATAACCAAGGTGGTCTAAGTTCTCCTCTGGGCCTAACAGTACATGGAATAACAGCTGCGGTTGTATCCTGAAACAAAATTGTTAATGAGTAAGAGGAAAAAGGTACTAGATTTTGGGGTGATTATGGGGTTTGTTGATGATAAATACAAAAGGAAAATTATAAAAGATTTTTGTATGAGCTTAGATGCTCACTTAAGCCTACCAAACGCTAAAAGGAAGTAACAATCAGCGATTCTCATCGCCTTTTAGAACAGAAACCTCTCTGTCATGCATGTCAAGGATTGCGCTGATGAAGAATTTTTTTGAATAATATCTGTGTATCAAAATTATACAGAATGCCACCCCCAGTCATTTGGGACTCAAAGGATGAAAAAGCATTACCCTGTGTGGTGATATACACTTACCACTACCACTACCATGCAGCATTTCTTGGTCATATTTCAGAGGCCCATTTGTGTATGTGTGTGTATGTATTCTTGTATTATACATTTGTGTGTATGTGTTGACTGAATTGGACCGACCTCCATGTAACCGACAGGCCATAATAAATCCTCATGATATTGATTCTGCCGTGGCCTTAAAAATTTCTAGGCCTATAACAATACCCTGACTCTTTCTGTTTTGTGTATTTCTTTTTCTTCTTTTTTTTTTTTTAACAGCAGACTGTGATATAAAACCACTGATTCTAATTGTTTCCTTGCTGCATTAATATTTCCAGGGCATCATGTGAAAGACCTGCAAAGCAGCCCTATAATTCTATCCCATTATTCTTTTACATATTGTGTATATTATTCTTTTCACTGAAGTTGTGTTTAGATAATTTTGTTGCTGGAGGGGGAGAGGGGATGTTTTTCATTTCTTAATTATAATGAATTTTCTCATAATTTTCATTTTCTCTTTTTTGTTATAATTGTTAAAATCTTAGAATTCAAAACAAAACTTTTTTTTTTTTTAAATTACTGAATATTTTTATGTAACATTTTAATTACTGTATTTTTGTATCTATAATATAATCTTATGTCATTTAAATCAGTAATTTAGGGCGGAAAATTTTCTTTTGTTCCTCATTTTTGTTTCTAGGGTATTAACCCAGACCATTATTATTATTATTATTATTATTATTACTACAACTGCTACCACTTTCATTATTTTACGCAGCATGATTGCTCTTTCACATTTTGTTCTCTTATCAGTTTCTGCAGTGACTTTGATTTGTTAAAAAGTGTGCATTTACAATTTTGGCTTGAGACGAGGAAAGTGATGCAAGAAATGGTTAGGAATGTGTAATACATTACTACTCTTTGTCTTCTTACAGCCTTGCAGGGTAATGATACTAATTCATATCCTCCAATATATATATTCCTATCCAAAGAAAACTAGTTTTATCAAGATACTTGTTTTCTGGTTATTAATTAACATTGTTAAACGCTTGTTTTAAGTAATTTCATTGACTCCATTCACAGTAGGTCTTAATCTTAATGTTTTTAGACAGTTTTATACATGTTTTGAAATTCATTTAGACTGGCTTTGAGTAAGAGAAAACTATTAAGCACCAACTCTTTAATATTAAAATTTTCAGGTGTTTACATGTTGTTTTATCTATTTGAAATTATAAAGGCCTTTAACTTCTTGAGGAGAAACTGAATTAATAGCATCTGAATTAATAGCACATTGTTTTTGTAAGTCCTGCAATGGAAACAGAATTTCCTTTATGAACAATGCAATTTTTGAAACTATATTAACGCCGATTGCCATGATTTTCATTCAAGTGAAATTGTATTTTCAGTGAATAAAGTTGTATCGATAAAATCTGTCCATTATATGCTTCTTTTTTTTTAGTCATTTGCGAGAGGCCACATATTAATCATTAAATCAAATTATCCACTGGTTTGATATAGAAGGTTTAATCATCTCTATGAAACACATGCTATTGGGAAGTGTGTTGTAGGGATTGTTTCTTTATACAAAATGGAGATAAATACTGCTTTCAAAATTATACAGAAATAATAAATTCTGCTTGGATCTTCTCCTAATTAAAAAAAAATGTCATTATGGTAGTTTTTTTTCTACAACCAATGGCCGCTCTGCAATGGTTATTTGAAAGTTTCCCTTGTCCATCCCAGAAATCCTGGGCCATGTCTTGGTGACAACTTGACAGGACACTGGGAGTGATGGAAATGTCAGTGAGTTTCAGTCGGAATAAGTGTTCACCCGTAATACTTATAAAATCAGGACTAACTATCAGTATGGCTCAGCATTGCAATGGTGATCCACTATGCATGGTTGGTGGGTTTGATAGAGGAATTCTTGTACACTGTCATCCTTATTCATACCTATCTTGTATCTTGTGGTCCTCCCTAAAACATATGTCTAATTTTAAACTCCCAAAACTTTTCTATCCCCAAAAATAAGTAAAGCCAAGGTAACATGACAAAGTCAGAGCCAAGAGACGGGCAACATTCACCACATTCGACGTAAACTTGAGTAAACAGGTTGGATCATGTTTCACATGCACGATCCGGCCATAACTGATGCTAATCATAGGTCCCCAGTAGTCTGACCATTAATAAGACCCTCTACTCTCTACTTACTTCACACTGCACAGGACAATCTGGCTGCGAGCGACAAATGATATTGTTACAATGCTACTGTGATGCACTTCAAAGGCTACTCAACTGTCTTCTTGGGGGATAATTGATTGTAAGTCTGTAAGCCTGCCCTTTTGTTGGGATGCAGACTATAAACCTCATCTTTTAAGTCTGAGATATTTATCGACAATAAAACTCAGACTAATAAAATGTACAACTCAGTAAGTCCCACGGCTGCAGGTCTAATCTAGGTCTAGATCACTTTTTTTTATCTACCTCATGCGGTAAGGCTTTCTACGGTCTAGGTCTCGATTTGTATCCATAGGCTTCTATGATCTATTAATCTAGATCTGGAGCTATGTCTAGATTACAATTCAGGATTCTAGATCTGGCTAGATTTAGAGCTAGATATGTAGATAGCTACAAAGGCGTTTACATGTATTCAGAATTTGATTCGATACACACAGGAAGGGTGCATTAACAAGACGATGTGTGTGTCTCATTGATCAGCTGTGAAAACATGTCTCACTCGGTGGCCATGTCTGCATTACAGGGCAACTATCTGAGTATTCCTCTCTATGGCCTTACTCAAATGAAAAATATTGTTTTGTAAAGTTGTTCTTATCTTAATTTAAACACAATTTCCAACAGACATTTCTAGGAGTAAGAGCTTCATCAGATACCAAAGTTGCC
Organism: Goniobranchus geometricus; assembly: GCA_028565895.1. Classification (NCBI taxonomy): domain Eukaryota; kingdom Metazoa; phylum Mollusca; class Gastropoda; order Nudibranchia; family Chromodorididae; genus Goniobranchus; species Goniobranchus geometricus. Next base: position 5,891 of record JAOWAY010032577.1, read on the forward strand.
AAGATTGCTTGTCTACAACAGAAGAATTTGGCAACACACAGACAGCTGTTAGGAAAACTTATAATAGATTATTAAAACCTATTTCTTTCTTTGTGTAAGCAATCCAGGCAGGGGGCCTGAATATCTTAGACTGACAATCACTTAATTGGATTGTCAGGTCTTTTGTATGAGCCTCCAATCCTCCCATCTTGCTGCTGTTCTCAGGAATTCTGTTACAATCACTGAAGGGTTACATTATCATCCCCCTGACACATTTCAAATGAAATCAAAGTTTGAGCCACATTGTTTGGCAGCATGACATTGGGGTCAAGGCGTTTGACTCGTAACCTGCCAGGCTCTGAGTCCGAATGTGGGCCACATCATAGTGGTGCTCACTTCATAAGAAAGGCTATTTACTCATTTCCTCATTATTGAGTACCCAATCATGGGTATAGAGGATCTTGTCAGTATGCCTGAGCACATGGAGAGGAGAATGTATTTGGTTGGAAAAGGCCTGTCATGGAACGCTTGTACAGTGCTTTGAGCAAAATTAGTCGATATAACACTGAATAAAGCCTCTAAAAAGCTCTCTAGCTCTTAAGAAATTCAAAAAGTGAGAAAAGGATTAAAGGCTTTCCACGTTGAGGGGTGACGATCAAGTTATGTCACTATTCTGACAGTTGCGGCTTCAAAACGGACTCTTAATATATGGAATGTGTTCAAATGTATTTATTCGACATTGGGTTTACAACATATATCTTCTTAAAATCCCATAATAATCCATTGTGCAGTCAAATTATAACACATAAACAATAAAATCACATTTGAAACACACATTACAAATTCAGGACTTCATTACTTCATGAAGATAATAACATATATAGAGGTATTGAAGACATACAAGCAAGGTTTTTTTTTCAAATGTTCATAAAAAGTTTTCACCACCTGAGTGTTATAAAAAGGAAAATGTTAATTTTGGAAGATTAAAAAAGTCAACAGACAAAAACTGAGCACAAGAACCAAAACTGCACTGCCAATACCAGAAATAATCATCTCTTCATCCAAAAATCTGCAACACTAATGAAATGCTTTGCCTTTACAAAGATGACCTAAAATCCAAAAAGTTGACCAAATAAGAACTGCATATAAGTGGTTTAAAAACAAATTTAAATGAACCTTTCTTGTAGCTCTAAATTTGAAGCAAAATAATGAATTTGATCCCCCATCCCTTTCCAAAAAAAAAAAAGAAGCAAATAAAATCAAAACAGTGTAACAATCTGATATTCAACAATATTCAATTTACACAAATGGCAAAAAGGAAGAAAAAGAGTCCCCATCCCCGTACAGCAACATTCTGATATTCAACAATGTTCAATTGACACAATAAATGGCCAAAAAAAAAAAAAAAGAATATCCCTCTCCCTAGAGTAAGATTCTGATATTCAACAAATTTACACAAATGCAAAAGGGGGAAAAAAAAAAGAACCTCTTTCCCTTTCCCATGAAGAAGCAAATGGAACAAATCACAGCATTATACAGTACTTTTCAAGAGAGTGCAGAGTAACAGGGCACTATGGCGGAACAGGCACCCAGGAGACATCGAGCCTGGGCTCTGATTTTTGAGAGAGTGAGCATGAAGATTATCTTGCTCAGTTTTCAAATATCACTTTTAGGTTTAGGAGCCATGCCGCTGGTATCCGAAAGATCCTAGTCAGCCCTCACAACTATCTGGCATTTTGTCTTGACAGGGATGGATTCAAGTGCAATGTGTTGCACAGATCTGTACACAGTCCTTCATTGGCCAACCATCTGTGCGAGGCCAGACAAATGTTGCTCGCATCATTGAGCAGCTGAGCAAGTCTGGTCATAACCAAATCTAATCAAAACCTCTTTCACTGCATTGATGCATTTAATTGATTGGACATTTAGTCACAGATAGTGGACTTCACTTTTAGGACCAGTATTTGTTCCCTGAGATGCCTTTTGATACCATTGTAAACTCTAGACAATTCTTCAAACTATTCTTATCTAAGTTTAGGTGGCAGGTCTTTCCTTTAGTAATTGACAACATGTCTATATACCGGGCACTTATGCCGCAAATGACTTTTTACGGCAGGCACCCAGAATGAATTTTTGAAAGAAATAATTTGGTTGTGTCAAAACAGCGAGAGTTTGTTGAAAAGGGCATTCAACCGGAGGGCACTATCGTGAAAAGTATTGTATTCGCAAGATTAATAGGGATGTCAAGCAATAAAGTATCTGATGGGTTGTTATGATTATGTAAACTGATTGACAGGCTCTGTATCATTATCGTTAGCAACTTGATTTGGTCCTAGATTTTGTAATTAAGATAGTTCTTTTTGTTCTGTTTTGAAGTTGTTTTTTTCCTTGACTGCTCTGATCTTTTTGTACAGATTAAAATTGTGAAGAAAACAAGAAATATTAAACTGTCTAGTATAAGACCCCATAAAGGAAACTGTACATGGTAGATAACGTCATCTTGCATACTGCATGCTTGATCAATTACGTTCAAATTTATCATTTTCACGCAGCACAGAATGACATTGCCTTGAATTACTTTAAAACAATAAGGATAGTTCTCAAATCCAAGTCTGTGAGATCACTAAGGGCTTGAGATATATAAGTTCTCAAGCTGATATGTTAAAGACTGTCAATTTTCTTATGTGAGAACTTCTGATTATAGCTTGAATCAGATATATCTTAAACGTTGAGAAGAGTTTAAACAGGATCACAATCTGATAAGGATTAATTCCATTTCACAACACAATGCAGCATGCAACTTTCATTGATGCCAGTGGCCTATTGACATTAAGAAAAATCAAACAACAAATAATCCAAACAAAACAAATTGTGTGATATAAAAAATGACTAAATTATACATATATAGCATATTACTTGCAAAGTTCAACCAAATCGAAACCAAATTGAACCGGTTAAGCATACACTGAACATAGATAGAATACATGAATACCTTACAATAAATTTAACATGAATACCTTACAATAAATTAAAGTTTGAAAAAAATGCCACACCATCTATACTTTTTTTGCTATGACATGACCTTCTCCAAAAGTTGTTTAAACACATACAAATTTTCCATGTTCAATTTTTCTCCACTGAGTTCTATAGCCAAAAGTATAAATCAAGGAATCTACACACACAAAATCAGAATCAAGACATTCCTAGCTTAAAGAAAAAAGTGATAAAAGTTGAAAAACAATTGAGGAATAAAGGGCAAAAATGACATATGTCACAAAACTACATTTTTAAAGTTATACCCCTAGGCTTATAGACCAGGTTGAAAGGTTTCAACTAATATTAATATATTCCTCTGACCAAAAGTGATTTGAGTCCCTATTATTCTTCATTGATGAAGCACGGTACAGGGGAAGAACAACTTTGGTCCATGGCTGTGTGGGGTTAAAGGACACTTGTCCAGGGACTGGAGGAGAGTCATATGATACTTTTTGTTAATTTTCTTCAGAACTTTGCTGGGTTGGAGGTTTTGTTTTGTTTTGTTTTGTTTTGTTTTTATTGAATAATACAATTAAACTTTGTTCATGTATAACAGATCATGAGTGTTTTCATTCTCATGACTCATTTGTTGAAAGTTCTGATGTAATAGAATGTGAATGTCCAGCCTGTGTGTCATTATGGCTGGGATAGGATTACATAATGATCGTAAAGATGGGTGGAGGAGAGGTGAAGGATGGTGTTCTCTTATGGTGTTTTTAACTAAAGAACTAAGTCTGGGTGAATTTATACTCATGCAAAGAGATGCTCAAAAATGAAGGAGACGGATACAGAAATACAGTGGAAAAACGAAACTTGTCCAAACTACCCTTCATTACAAAAAATTCTTAAAATGGTACCAAAAACTGTATTTCAATCAAAATCCTTGCAGCTGCACATACAAAAGTAAACTTACTTAAAAAAAAACAACAAACCCCACCACAACAGAGTTCTTATTTAAAAATTTTCTGTAGTTCTCAATTGTTAACTACGAAAACAAAACCTGCTTTTATTTTCCAGATAGACATGTGACATTCTATAGAATGACTACTGAAGTCTCTTAACTTTATAAAGAGTTGTGGGAATGAAATTATAACTGTAAGGGAGTTCTAACCATAAGGGTGGAATTTCTTTAGAACATCCCGCTTTGAAAAGGTGCTCTGTTTCATGAATAACTTTACTGTTCCTTTCTTCCTCAGATACTGATCTCAGTCTGTCAATTATCTTCCTTCCTCATGCCTTGCCTCTGCTCTCTATGAATGACCACCCCATAACACTTCATTACTCTTACATAAAATGCCTGTCCCGTCTTCCACAGAACACACCCTTATTTTAAACATACCAAACATACTTTGTTGTTTATTGACTACATAAATGTTTCAAACACCTGTAATCCTTGAACCCTTTGCCTGATCCTAGCAAACTAACGTAACTTAGTGGTAGCAGTCTATTGTCATTTCATGTAATACTCTTCATCCTACAGAAATCAAGGATGGTAACAAACCTTAAAAAAGAAACCAGCAACTTCCTCATCAAATTCATGTTTGGGTACTCTATAAGAATAACATAGCCACTGCAATTCTAGAGGCAACTGCTGGTGAGAAAAGAAATCCGCAAATGCTGTAAAATCCACAAAATTCCCATTCCTGTATAATCAACATCAACAAGTAATGCAATAAAGGACATTTTCCAAAGCACAATCTATTGCACATTGTGCTGATCATGGCATTCATTAAAATTCCATGGACTTATGAGCAAAACGATTCAAAACTTGAGGAGAAAGGTTGGCTGACAGACACAATCAAGACAAGTACACTGATACATTTAGGTCAGACAGAATGACGTAGTGGCAGAAAAAGAGACATTTGGTAGGAATGCTTCTTGCAGGTGAGCCCATCATGCAGATATGTGAAAAATTTGCATATTACAGAGATGCTCCCAAAAGTGCTGAATGAAACGCCATGATCCTGATAAAAAACACCGAACAGATGAAAACAATAGTAGTTGTCGAATAAAACTATTTTTGCAATGCGGGTTAAAAAAATTATGCCAAGTTAAAGGGGATATGATGTTCCTTCTGACTTGGGATTGCAGTAACCCTACAATTTCTTAGGTAGCTTTTATACAAGTCTTAATATGCTCCTTGTTTGGTTATTTTGGAAGAAAAGAGATGTAAGAGGCATTTCTCGAAATGAAATTTAACAGTAATGGCAAGGATGTGTAAACTTCTTTGTCATAGTTCAGCAATTGAAATTTGCTTGAAAAAAGAAATCAAAAGGTCTTCTCATAATTCTTAAGAGATACAAGAAAATAAAAATGTAATGGACATAAAAAAACGACTTGATTGAAAAGAAAATTAGGAACACATTCACAGTGCACACACTGAAAGACAAAGATAATCAATTGGAAGCTCTTAGTAGAGAGTATGTTTGGCAGTGAAAATTAATTGGAGTCAGGAGGTGGGAGATAAAACACTTGACATAAATTATATATAGCAAAGCAACCAAATAAAAAATCAAAAGGTATCAGAAGCAATGCAAAATTTGTGTACAAATGATCAGATCTACAATTACATAAGCACTCAGTAACTTCACTGAAGTTCATTACAGTCAAAACTGTCCTAACAACCACCTGTATAAGACGACCACCTGCTCACCCAACCATGACCACCCATTTTTAGTGATGAACCGCATTAAAAACCTGCTCACGACTAATGTTCAGTACAGGTTGATAGCCTCGGCAAGCTATGGCCTATCATTCTGTTCCTGTGCAGCTCTGCCCTACTTAATCATCATCCAATCATTCTGATCTTTTTCCCTGCCTGTTACTTATTGGTCAGGTGATTCATGTGTACCCCTTGGTTAGCCTAAGCTCTCCCATTGATAGTGCAGGCATAGTTAAGAAGAGGGAGTGGGGTCAGTCATCTAGGAAAGAAAGTGGGGCAATCAGTTTTGCACAAACGTCTAAAAATGCCTCTCTCATGTGGCTGATGATAATAATCGAATGTGGTCAGGCACCAGAGTGATAAGTGTTTTTCATGCTTTTGAAGCATGTGACAGTTACAGTCTTTGATGGATGGATCAATAATTATATCATATAATGTTATGACACATCTCAGTCTGCTGTCTCAACAAGGTGACCATCTGAACAAGCAGTTCCCAATTTTTCTTCCCCTCACACAAAATTACATGTAGATCTAGCAAGAGGACGCAGCTTATCCACCCCCCCCCCCCATCCACCCCCAGCC
>JAOWAY010032688.1:0-12147 GCA_028565895.1 Goniobranchus geometricus
CATTTTAACAGACAGAGAAATTCTTACAAAGAACCCCATATAACTCTAAATAATACAAACATCAGGGTGGCTCCTCACACCAAATTCCTTGGAGTGACCTTTGATGCGAAATTATCTTTCCTTCCACACATAAAAAGCATTAAAATTGAGTTGTCAAAAAGCCATGGATATCGGTCGAGTTGTCGGACATACGGACTGGGGTGCGGATAAGACAGCACTACTTCGCTTGTACCGCACATTGATTCGCTCAAAACTTGACTATGGAAGTACAGTGTATTGTATACGGCTCAGTCCAGAATACGCTTTGAAACTACTTGATTCAATACACAACCAACATCTCCGAATCGCTCTTGGCGCCTCCCGAACGTCACCTGTTGAAAGTTTGTACGTTGAAACTGATGAAACATCATCACATCGCCGCATTAAACTCGTCATGAATTATCTGTTAAAATTAAAGATGATTCCAGAAATCCAGCTTATAACTGTTTTTCAAAAGTTCACCACTTGAAATTTTTGAAACGTCCAAGAACACTACACCCTTTGGACTGAGAATTTTACATCACATCTCCAGGACAGATATCCGTCTTGATGATGTTGATGATAAAAAGACAGACACTCTACCACCATGGAAACAACCAAATATCAAAATAGATACATCTCTCAAACAATTTAAGAAAGATGAAACAAACAACTTTATTTACCAAAAAGAATTCTGTCTGTTAAAAGAAAAATGCACAATTTTAAAGAAATATACACAGATGGATCAAACGATGGAGAAAAGACGGGAGCGGCCCCATACTGTCCGAGCGATGCAGATAAGTCCTGCCGTGTGAGGCTTAAAGATAACACCTCGCTGTTCAATGCCGAAGTCGAGGGATTTCTCATGACCTTGAATTCAATCGATGCAAAAATTAAGAAATATGTCATCTTTACGGATTCTTTGTCGGCCTTACAGGTTATGTTAAACCCTGTGAGGGCTAACCAGAGAATCCAAAAGATTCTCCAAAGCATAGAAAAATTAAAGAAAAATTGTAGACTTTGATTTGTCCTGACCCCCGGACATGTCGGAATTAAAGGAAAGAGAATGTGGATCAGATGGCAAAGTGTGCTCCCCAAGAGCTTGTAAATACAGATAAATCAATTATTTTTTTTTTTGTGATCTTAAACCTCTAATAATATATAAAGAGAATATGGCAAGAAGAGATAATAAATTACATGAAATTATTCCAAACCTTAGTGAAAGACTTCCATCCCTTAAAATGAATCGAAAGAACGAAACGGTAATGAGCCGACCTCGAATAGGCCATACATGGATTACCACTGTTTTATCCTTAAAAAAGAACCCTTGCCATTATGTCCTGCATGTGGTGCCGCTTTAACAGGCAAACACATTTTGATGGAGTGTGCGTACATGGATGGCATAAGAAAGAATTTCTACAACAAACAAAATTTATCGACCATCTTCCGAGATGAAGAACCCAAAAACATCTTGGTTTTTTTGTTTTTTTTTAACTATACATTTTTATGACAAAGTGTGAGAATCTTCACTTTTTACTTTTTGTATTAAAGTTATTTTAGTTTGTTTCAATCAATAGAAAGGATAATGAAAATCAAATGAAAAGAAAACAATTAATCTGAATAAAGCCCAGAGATCGACCCTATGGGATGCATTGGGTTTAAATTTCTATCAATCAATCAATGTTGTTGCTGTTGTTGTTGTTGTTGTTGTTAATGCGGTGGTGGTTTTTATTGTTTCTGTTGTTTTTGCTGTCATTTTTATTGTTGATGTTGTTGCTGGAAATACTTCGTTCAACCGATGCAGGTTTGGGCTGTTGGTCATATTTCGGATATTTTTATTATGAGCACTTTTTGACTTGAATGGAATATCTTCAATCACTGTCAAAGGGCACGGGATTAATCAAAAGTCAAATGAATGGCTCAGAGATTGCCGTGTACGAACAGATGAGTTTTTAAAATCAAATAGAAACACACGAAAGTCTGCTGGGCCATTCAAATTACTAGTCTATAACCACTGACAGGCATCCTTAATTCTTCAAATAATCCGACTGACTCTTTAAAATTGTGTATGACTGTCGAAGCGCATGAGAAGAAGAAAAAAAAGAAAAGAAAAGAAAAAAAAAGTTGTCTAATAGGCCCGCTTTGATCTTAGGGTAGTGTGCGGGTGGACAGTTTGAAGGAATCCATGCCTCGACTGTATCTGACAGAATCAGGGATTCTGTTTCACAGAAGTGAGCTAAAGGAATTTATGGGACAATCTAGGTTTGAATGAGGCACAATATAGTTAAGTCTAGTGTTAAGGCTATGATTACTTATTCGGTACTTATCAATTAGTATGTCAATTAGACCATGTATGCCTTTACAGAGAATTGTAAACATAATCCTAGCCCTGTGTCCCCCTAGAGGGATCAAACCCAATTCATGCATAGTTGTTAACGATCCGTTTGCGCCCCCATCTCTCTCTCTCTTCCCCCCCCCCCTCTCTCTCTCTCTCTCTTCCCCCTCCCCCCCTCTCTCTCTCTCTAGAGAACCCATTTTTGGGCCACCCCGAAAAGGAAGAAATTTCCTCTCCCCTTTTTTTCTTTCAGATAGTGGTTCTCCTTGTGGCCTGACAAGAGGCTACGGCTTCAGTTCAATTTAATCCAACATGAACAGCAAACAAAACCAAAGATATAATTTTCAGTTAAAAGCATAGAATTATAACAATTATTGCTAAAACACATTTCATGTCGTACACAGGAGAGCCATGAAGAATGCAAGAGTGGGTACATAGGGCCGGAGATGTCTATTGTCTTGTAGGGCCTATCTGGGATTAGCCTATTGAAAGAGCATGGGGATTTGACCTTTGACCTAGCAGTGGATTCTGAAAGTAGATTAGGCGAGGCTGGCCTAGGCCTACTGGGATCAAGATAGGCCCCAGGCCCCTAATCATTTCCGGTCCATGCTTGAAAACTGAAAGCGAAAGTGTCGATAATAGGCCTGTAGATCTTGATCTAGAAATCTCGAGATACATGAAGACCCATATCTAAAGTCTACTGTTTGACTTCTGTCGATCAAGTAAAGGTAAAAAACAAAAGACACTCGTGGTCCTTTTCAAAGACCTTGGAGCAGGCAACGTATCTTTGTCCACCGCTCTATTCCTCACGATCTCAGCTCATCATAAAATCATGCTGCTCTTTTACTAGCTCTAGAATCTAGATCTATACTAGATTCTATATTATGTTATGTAGGCGTATACACTCAAGGGGAGGAATTTGGTACCAGGAATTCCATAGATTTAGTCTCGCAACTACAGTGACGTAATAAAGAGGAATTTGTTTTATGGGGGAGGGAGAATTAAAAGGTTGGGCCTGGTTTTTGGGTACGGTAATCCTAAAGTTTGTCGTCGTCCCTTGTTTACATGCCTGCCATCTTGTGACGTCATTGGTTTTCATGGTAACCGTTCGCCAATAATCATGTGTCATAAATACCGAACTGTTTTATCTGATAATAATAAAGCTTCATCACAAAAAAAAGGTAAAACAGAAAAGGAAAAAAAACCCAGAAACAAAAACAAAAAACACTAACAAAAAATAGGCCTATCCACTGAATTTTAATGCCGCACATAATGTCATAGATCTATAGATCTAGATCTAGAATCTGTGTGAAATTTATGAGAGCGACATTTTATGTCAAATTGAAAAATGCCACCTTTTTTGTGGCGGCCAATGTCAAAGATAATAAAAAGAAAAAAACATTATAATAACAATGGGCCTAGAGGCCAACTTATCAAATTACAACTGTAAATAGTGCCATATTTTCTGGATTATCGAGAGTTAACGCAAATAACTTAAGAAGGAAAAAAAGTCGATATTTTGGCATTTTGAATACTCGCTCCCCAAACCGTTGACGTCACAAGATCATAGATGGCGGTCATGCAAACAATACGGGTGACTCCAAACTTTAGGATTACCTTGGATACTTTTAATATCTTATAAAGTTTGGCGAAGTCCTTTGTCTTGTTTACACGCCTGCCATCTTGTGACATCATTTGTTTTCATGGTAACTGAGGAATTACAATTATTATGTACATAAAAAACCCACTGTTGTTGCATTGCAAGAACGAAGTGTCTATTCGTAATACTACTAAGAATAGCTCTCAAGTGAATATAGCTATTCGTACTACCTATACCGGAAACTCTCTTCTGAAGTGAGGTTGAGCTAACGTCCAAGGCCTATTCATTCCTATTTGGTTTCACTATCTCCATGGCCCGGTAGCGCAGTTGGTAGAGCGGCTGACTGCCATGCAAGGTGGCCTGAGTTCGAATCCAGCGGGCAGTGGATTTTTTTTTCCAGCCCCCTGTTCACCCAGCAGTATAAATGGGTAGCTAGGTCTTTCTAGACTTGGCGAAAGTAAAGGCGGCGTGGACAGCAATGGCAAACTACCACATTATGCTGTATGCCTAGTATAATATGGGCTCTACCCTTAATTCCCCTATACCCAGTCATGGGTAAGGGACTAACTTTCCTTTTTTTTTAAATCACCATTGAGAAGGCATCGTTTAAAGAAAAAAAGAAGAAGAAAAGGAAAGAAATAAATGCTTAAAAACACAACAAAGATTCACAAGATGTAGGCTTTTTATTTTCAAAAAACACTCACTAGTTCAGTAGATTTTGTAAATAATCACTAAATCCACTGAAAAACCACTGGCACAATGCAAGCTCCGTGTCGTTTAACCACAGTGATCAGACGTCCGAGCAAGAGACAGACAGACAGAGAGAGAGTGGGTGAAAGAGTATGGGGGGAAGGAAGGAGTGGTGGTAGAGAATAGGTGGACTCTTCAAAATACTTGTTTTTCTGATGATGGCATTTTTGTAGTGAAAACTTAATAGGATAGTAGAGATGTAGTCAACGTGTTGCATAAGTTGTCAGATTGATGTTGCCAGACATAAAAAAGCTATCTGTTCTAATAAAAAAAAAAAAAAATATTTAGGAAAAAATACCACTCATGAATGTGAGAGTACTAAAGTGCCAGTATCGGCCTCTATACTTTTATAAATAAATATAATCATCAATGTAGACTAGAGCATCAAGCTAACCAACCGGTTTTGTTTGCGCAGCAAAATGCTTGCCACCCAACCTTGTGCGCCTCGTCACTCCGAAATAAAATGTGAATAGTGTGGTTGTTCACGACCAAATCGCGAAGTGAGACCGAGAGATTCGTAATCATTTGATATATATGTGCTGGGTTGGCCACATGGAATATAATAATAGGTCCACGTTATTGCTGCTGTTGCTTCTACTGCTACTTCCCGTTTCTGTTGTCAATACATGTAGTTGTATTTCGTAGTTGTACAGTAGTCAGAAGGCCGACCTAGGAAAGGCCGTTTGCTCGTACTATTACGAAGGATACTGCTATTTTTAGTAGTACATGTACTACGAGTAGGCTGGCCTGTAGCAGCTTGAGGCAAGGAAAGTACCGTCGCTATTTATAGTAGTACTACAAATAGGAGCAGCCCAAAGTTAATGGTGACAACATGAACAATATCAGGTATGCAGATGATACAGCTCTAGTAGCAATCTCAGGAAAAGACCTCCAAAAATTATTAGATATCGTAGTCCTAGAAAGTGAAGGTAAAGGACTACAGTAGAACATGGAAATAGCGAGTTTGATTCTTACCCTATTTACTCGCTATTTCCATGTTCTCGCTATTCTCAAGTAGTAATGTAGCCTAAAAATAGTCTGCTACTCAGCAGCTTGAAGACGTTTTATTTTATTGGTTACTTCCCTGAGTATATCACGAGTAAAAGCCGTGCTTCATCAATACAGGCGAAGTCGGCGGCCACGGAAAGACCGATTGTTTGTTTTGTGGGGTTTTCGTTTGGTTTTTTGTTGGTTTGTTTGGTTGTTGTTGTTTTCTATTATTCTTTTATTTCAAACAAAATCATGAATGTGAACAACAAAGACATAGAAGAGTTCAAGTTTACATTGAAACAAACAATTACCGGTACGGGAACGGTACAGAGACAAAAAAAAAAAAAGGAAAGATCTATGCATGTATAATGCAAGAGACTACCTAGGCACCTAGGCATAATAATATAAAAACGGTGCATCTCACTCTCAGTACGATTCTGAATCTGACCCCGTAGACCAGGCCTATGCGTTAGGCCGTGGCCATCAGTTAGTCATAGGGGACTTACCACCATCTTGTAAAAGAGCTTCAGCTCCGCGAGAAAAAGTTCCAGCATTGTCCCGTACAAGCTCAACTAGTTTTTCAACAGAAGCTAGGTGTTTCCATCTTATTGTTCTGACACGGCGGCATTGTCTTGGAGAAGAGAGCGCCAAAAATGCAACATGGCATTTTCGCGGATATATTGACGCCACACCCACATCTCTGTCCGCGGGACCTCTGCGGCAGCGGCAGAATCGCTCTTGTGGCCGATTAAAAACGTGCCGCTGCCTAGGTGTACATATCTCTGACTCAGGCCGCTGCCGTCCCGGTCCCGGTCCCGCACCGTATGGATTCAGACATTGAAATTGACATTCTGTTGGAGCGATCTGCACCGTCCCGCTGCCGCTGTCGTACCGTGCCTATGGATTCCCAGCTTTTTTAGTCGTGGTCGCACCACACAATGTGTGAATTGACCCCCCCCCCAATCTTCTCATTCTCAGCCTATCAATTTCAATGCCTGGGGTAATGGAAAAGTAGAGAGAAGGGAAGAAGTCAATTTCTCGAAATGTTTTACCCACTCTGTAGTCCCAGCCTGGGGGAGAAAATACTCGCTATTTCCGTGTTGACCTCCTTTTTCATACTTGCGACTTTCATGCTAATTTTATTGACTCAAATGATGGGGAAAAAAGGGGATGTTCTACTGTAGTATTAAATGTAAAAAAGACAAAACGCATGGTTGTTTCCAAAAAATCAGTAAATATCCCATTCAAATCTTACAAGCAAAGGAGAGAAAATAAAGCAAGTGCAGAAATTAAATATCTTGGTTACATAATTACATTGGATGATAAATGTGATACATAAATAAAGAGAAGAATTGCAGTTCCTAAGACAGTTTCAATAGAATGAACTCTTATGAGAAATGGGAATATTTCAATGGAGACCAAAGTAAGGGCATTAAAAGCTTATATATGTGGTCAGTACTGCTATATGGTTGTGAATGTGAATGCTGGATTATTTCAACAGACAGTAGGAAAATGCTGGAGGCAGCGGAAATGTGGTTTCTGAGGAGAATCCTAAGAATATCATGATGAAAAGAAAAGAAAACAAACAATGCAGTACCGGTATTGGAAGAAGCAGGATCGTTGATTAAAACAATCAGAAGACAACTGAAGTTTTTAGGTCAAAGGAACGTGAACATCTAGCCCTGACTGGAAAAATTGAGGGAACAAGAAGCAGGGGCAGGCAAAGAGTGATTTGGAGAGCTTAAATCAGTGGATGACAAACAAAAAGCAGAAAAACAATAGCATGAACTTCCTGAGTTTGTCTGAACAGAAAAGTGAATGACGTTTCATGGTCGCCAATATCTGCCTCAGACCTGGTTCCTGATGATGATGATGATGATGACGATGATAATAGAAAAGAAAAAAACATTCTTTAAAAAAAAAAAAACAAAAAAAAAAACAAAAAAAACAACAGACCCCCAGCCTGGCAACTCTCAATGACGAAGAAAAGGCAAGAGATGAGAGGTTTCGGACCTTTCTTTTCTTGGACAATAAGATAAGACCTCATTATTTTATTGTACAGTTTTGTATTGTAGAACTTTCTTCTACTGAAGATTTAATGTTTGTTTAATTTGTAAAAAATGTATATGGACTTGAGAGGAAAAAAAACTTCTTTTTCACAGTAAACAAAATCTAACATTGGCCCATCAAATCAATTGTCAAATGGTAAAATCAGTAATTAACTTACCTTGGGCATGGCTATGCAACAATCATAAGATATATTTATAGAAAAATTCGGTTTGCATTTCTTGTACTCTGATCACACAATCCCTGCTCAAAATCTACAATTGTTAGAAACAGTAATATTTATTATAGTGTTTCCTTTTCATCTGCATGTCATTTGATTACTTGCACGGCAAAATCAATGTTGGTCCATCAATACCTTTGGTTTGGTAAATAACGGATTTAAAATATGCCCTATGTTTTGTTCTCATTAGCATCATGCCGTTATCTGATCAGGTATATTTTGTCCACAATGTAAATGAAAAGCAATGGTGACATCCTATAAATGGATCATTGCTCTCTGACATAGAGCGCTCATGAATGAATGCCTCCGGAAAAAAAAGGCAGCTATCTTTTATTAGACATCTGAACCACCATCCAGGAATAGAATTAGTCGCTCAACAGGGCAAAAGTGACAGAAAGAGATCCAGAGGCCGCCAAAGATGTACGTATCTGAAGAGTGTCAACAGGCGGGCAACCAGCGACTCTATTAATTGTATCAAATTAATCCGCATGACATGAGACAGCAGCTTGGAGAAACATGATCGCCCATGCTTGCAACAAGCCTGGGACTTGATGATGATGACTTCCCCAGTAAACAACGTATCAGTTCTCAGACTGCCTCATAACACGTTGTTTACTTGACATCATTTTCACCTTTTGCTTTACAGAACAACATTTACGCTTTCTAATTCATTTGATTAGAAAATGGAAGATGACAATCTTTGAAGAGTGTTTTCAAAGCCACATTCTCAAGTAGAAGATAGATGGCTGATCATTTCACACAGTCTTTTACGAGAAGACCCAAAGCTCGGATAAAGACAAAGAGTAAGCATTCTTCAGTTTGTGTGATAATTACAACTGGACCCCACTTTGCATGTGACTTATTAAGACATTCTTGTTTTTAGTAGTTAACATCTGTCAATCTGTCATGAAGAACTTACAGAAAAGATATGTTCTTCGCATTTGAAGACTTGAAACATTGCAAAATGAAAATGTAAACTATACTACTACTACTACTACTACACAGTTAACACATAACATAATGAATCATAAATCTAAAGGAATGTAGATCACATTGCATGGACTGAGGGTTGATGGCCATTGTCAATTAGTAAAGTTGTTTGTAATTTGAGTTATTTTGTTAGAGAGCTGTTAATCTTTTAAAGTCTATACTGTAAATTCTCTCTCCTTTTATTTGTTTTTGGCTACTTCTGTTATATCTCTTACTTTTAGCTAGCACAATAATAATAATGTCCTCTTATTATGCCATGGGCACTAACATGACCTAACAGCATCCAAAAGGGGCCTAAAAGACTAAGGAAACAAACAGAATGCATGTACTTATTTATTATAACTTCTGCCTTTAAACACTGTGACTTGTACTAAAGTACCTGTACATGCAATTGTAATTATTTGATCTTTTATATTTGGATGAATGTTTATCTCGGGGCTTACTTCATGTATCTGCTGTATGTTGTCTTGTGCCTTTTGATAATTGATAATTGAAATTGCACAAAGAAGTGAAGCTGTCATAGTAGAATTATGTTAGAGGCTAAGTTTGAGAAGATATTCACAGCGCCTATATCTGTCAAAATATAATGTGGTGAGGAGATAATACATGTATATGAAGAGTACATGTCTGTGTTTGTGGATGGCTACAACTACAAATCATCCAAGCGGACGAACTGTGCGATAAATTTAACAGCTTTTCATTGCGAAAGTCGGAAATATTAGACAGTCTCTTGATTCCGAGATACCTCTGCAGTGTGAAACGTATAAAATTACACATTCATACACTTAAAAAAGCATGATGAAATTTCCTCCCACTGATACCACAGAAATTGTTGATCTCCTAACGTCTATGCCGAACAAATCATGTCCTCTAGACGCAGTGCCGATGTGGCTGTTAAAATCTTGTGCAAATGAACTTGTCCCGGCAGTTTCGTCTATTGTCAATGCCAGCCTAAAAGATAATGATTTCCCGGATTCCATGAAAAAAAAAAGTCATCGAAAAGGTTGTATTCAGAAGAATGAGATCACACATAGAAGAAAACTCTGATGATGCTGGATTCCAGTCACCTTACAAGAAAGCCCATTCCACCGAAACGGCATTGCTACGAGTCCTTAATGATATTACCACCAAAATCGACAACAAAAACTGCGTTATGTTGGCTCTGCTAGGCCTCAGCGTGGCCTTCGATACGATAGACCAAAAGTTGCTTATTTCGCTCATGGAAAGGCGCTTCAACATAACTGGCAATGCCATCGAGTGACTAAAAGGTTATCTCTTCAACAGGACTCAACGTGTTGCCACAGGGCTCCATCCTTGGACCACTTCTATTTATCATGTACACCATCCCTTTGTGTGATGTCATGTCCAAGCATGGGCTCCAGTACCACATGTACGCTGATGACACTCAAATATATATCCCATTCAACTGTGCCAATGAAACAACCTCAAACATGAAAGTCGAAGCATGCATTGCGGATGTGAAACAATGGATGAGAGTGAACAAACTGAAACTGAACGATGACAAGACTGAGATTATAACATTTGGCTCTAAACACCAGATCAACAAAATTTCTACACGCAACATCACTGTCGACTGAAACATGATAAAATCCAGCAAAGTTGCTAGAAACCTTGGCTTCATATTGGATGAGAATATTTCGATTAAGAATCGCATCAATAGAATTAAGCAAAGATCACTCATGAATTTAAACAACATCCACAAAATTCGTGACTTCATCGATACTGATACTACAAAAATTCAAGTGCAGGCCTTTGTCATCAGTCAACTGGATTATTGTAACGTTCTGCTTTTCAATACTCCAATGATCAATTAAGAAGACTGCAAATTATACAGAATCACTGCACTCGTGTCATAAGTGGGACAAATCTGAGACAACATGTTACACCAGTGCTTCAAGAATTGCACTGGCTTCCAGTCAGCATATGTATTGAATTCAAAATAGCACTGATGGTATACAAGTACCTCAACAGAGCTGCGCCTAAATATCTTTCGGAGCTGCTCAACTTGTATCATCCTGCCCGATCTCTCTATTCCGAGAAAAAATTCCTCCTGGCTGTACCAGTTATGAAGACCAAACAAGGCGAGAAATCTTTCTCTTATAATAGTGCCCCAACAGTATGGAACCGTATTCCGCTGGACATTAAGAAGCTCGCCAAGCATCGAGTCATTCAA
This sequence comes from Goniobranchus geometricus, assembly GCA_028565895.1. Classification (NCBI taxonomy): domain Eukaryota; kingdom Metazoa; phylum Mollusca; class Gastropoda; order Nudibranchia; family Chromodorididae; genus Goniobranchus; species Goniobranchus geometricus. The sequence goes on from JAOWAY010032688.1 coordinate 11,165, forward strand.
GAAGTTGAAAACGTTTTACCTTCAGCAGACATACTTGTAGTTACTCTTTCCTCTCTTTTTGTCCGTGTGTGTGCAGTGTAAAGCGCATGGAGCATACAAATGGACATGCACTATATAAGCTCATTTTATCATTATCATCCTGGCCTAGAGAGACTGGTTAGAAAGAAAATAATCATTGATTAATATGGCATTTTCAAGCTAATTGATGACATTTGTATTATTGAATATCAAAACAGTGCAGGACATGTCATTATATTAATCAGTATTGAATATGGTAAACAAGAACAAAGGAACCAACAACCACAAAAAAGGTTGTATGTGAATAATCACCAGTATTAAGTGAATATCATTAAGCAGAATAGTGTAAAGATATATTAGTATTAGTCATCAATTTCCTAATGCATCAAGCATAGTGCAGCATGTCGTGTCTTTGACAACTGCTTAACTTGTCTGGAAGTAATAATAATCAAAGTAAGCTTTACCATCATCCGTTCTTTCACATCAAAATCAATATTGACTGTACTAGACTCCTTAATCTTCATGTTTCCCCATCAATGGATCTCTTGATTCAAGCACATTTTAAAAAATACATTTTCACTCAACAAACAATGCTTTCACAGACAATAAGCAACAATATCGATATGAACAAGACTTGAGGGGAAGGTTTTGGTGAAAATAATGGTTCAGAAGTCTCAAGTTTGAAGTATACAAGTATTCAAAGTTAAAAAGTTTGGGCATCCACTTTACCATGAAATGCATTAAGGGTAAAGAATGTGTACAATTGAAAACTCTATCAACAAGTCAGTCCAATACAGTCATCTGAAATCAGCCTTCATAATGAGACAATTGACCAGCAATATGCCGAATGGTGCAGGCTGCTGCTGCTGATGATATGGGTCGATCCAATTCCAAATTCCGGCTTTGATGCAACATATTAAAGAATTTTTTTCGGAGAAATGGAAAAACAGATCATATTGATCCTG
>JAOWAY010032799.1:0-12143 GCA_028565895.1 Goniobranchus geometricus
TGATGTAACCGCAGATCGGTTCCCGAGTTAGGTTGAAAGGGGCTCGATACTCCTGCACCGCCGTATTTCGGAGTACCTAACTTTCCTCAAGAGAAATAAAAAAAAAACGATAGGGAAACGAAGTACTAACACAGATACTTTATCTGTACATAGGGTCTTTGGTAGTTAAGACGTGTCAGGCCTACACATGGCACAACGCGATTGCACCGACGGTTTTCACCAGTAAGCCAGAAACCAAGAAAAGAATCGTGGCAGCTCTTGATTCTTGATGGTTACCCATGTTATAAATAATCTCTACATCAATGACGTCATTGCTTGACACGCCGACATTGAGTGGTGTTCACACACACACACACACACCAAGAGACCACGTGGCCCCCTTATATAATTTAACTCGGAGTTGACTTAAATCTTGTCATTCGATCACAACGAAATGGGACCAGGGGACAAATTATGACTTCGGGTGTGTGAGCATAAAATTCCACCACCTGGCACCCGTCACCCACTTATGTACATCTTATGTGACAAAAGAAAGTAGTTGTTTTGTTCAGTTGTTGATTTTGTTTTGTTTGATTTTATCAATTATTTATTCCTCTATATAGATGAATTGTTTGACGATGAAAGGAGTGAAAAACTGGTACCGGTAATAAAGAAGATACTACATGAGCAACAATAACAAAACAAAAAATAACACAGAGACTCCCAGCTAAAGACATTGAACCAAACAAATAAACAGAGCAAACAAACACAGACCAAAGAGCACGTGTGGGAAGTATGTATTAGGACGAGGATTATGAGACCCGTCGAGGAAAGCTGAGGGGGAGGGGGGGTGGGGGAAGGGTCGAGATGTGGAGAAGGTGAGTAGTTAAAATCTGACCTTAGGTTAAAGAATTTGTGTTATAACGTTTTATTAATAATATTTCAGAAAATACTCTTTGAACGGTCAACTTTTTTTTTTTAACGACTGGCTCACGTGTATGCCTCAAAAAAAAAAAAAAGTCAGAATAATTATGTTTGTAAATGTTAATACCCGGCACTGTGAATCATACGTGGCCTACAATTACGGATCCGGGATGGTATCTGGTACATTGTATTAAGTTATTTAAGCTCCCGAGCCAGTATGTTTGTGTCGTTGAAATACAATCTAAGTTTCACCATAGTCTCAGGTTATGGTGTACGGCAATTCAACGGTAAGCTTAAGCTAAATTTGTGTCAAACAAGCCTTGGTCAAACTGGAAATCAGGACCTTATTGAGGTATTACTTGGAGACGAAGATACTCGATCGATTCTCAATGAGTCCCTTTGTGTAAAGGCTCGAGTAGCCTAACTGTGTTTGTTTGCATATATGAAACGTGGCAAACAGTGCAAGCTCTTTATTCCTGTGCACGGTCTGTGTTGTGGTAGGTCAGGTGGTCCTCATATGGTGACATATTCATAAGCTAGACTGCAGAAAAATAAAATAAAGAAATAAAGGATTAAATAAATAAATAATAAACAACACATACATAAATAAATAATAAACAGCACAAAAACAAAAATTACAATCACAATGAAAACCAATAACAATCCAAAGTATTTCATTAAAACAAAAGACTGAGACTACTGCATTGAAATCAAAATTTTATTGACGACATGATAAGCCAAGTCTTAAACAAAAGTATCTTTTAAATAAAAAGCAAGGTATACAGCATTTGCATGACAGGCTTAATGAAAGACCATCAAGGATAAAGATTAAAAAAGATATCCAACCCATTACAATGGACATGCGGGAAGAAAAGGAAGATGAATAGAGAAATTAAATCCTTTTTATGCTTCATAATTTAAAGCGGAAAGCTTTCACTGAAAATTTCTTTAAAACATTCATGTAGCATATCCCTTAAACTAAAACATTTATACATGACTTTTTTTTTCTTAAACTAAATATTAAAAGACAGTGTGAGGCCAGATGTATAGTTATGGATGAGGGGACAAATAAAATGCATGAATACTGAAAAGACATTATTAAGGATTTGCTTAAAGCAACCTTTAAAAATAAGAAAGTTTAAATCATTAATAAAACTTTTCAAAACCCTGACAATTTAATACTGTCAGATCTTCCTCTTTTCTTCAGCTTCTTATGATTTGGGGTAACCATAGCTCTCCATCTCTTTTACAGGCTATGCATAAATTTAAGAAGGGGTTTTATACCAGATGCTATTCAAGACACAATCAATCCTTAGGTTAAGTAAATTATGAAACAGGAGATGAAACAAAACAAGCAAAGGGAGAGACCCAAAGGAATTGATTTTTAACCTGAAAACAGCCTTTTGGCCAACTCTTTTAGCCACTCTCACCTTCCAAGGTTTCTTCTCCATGCACATCTTGTACATGGGACCTCAACGTTCATACAGGATTTGGGAGCAGAAAAATAAATGGGAAAAAATATTTTTTTACATTCCACATGATACAATCTAGGGAATTCAAACCCCTGACCTGTGAGTGGTTTGGATAGTGAATGGCATATCCCCACTAACACAGAACTCTTCAAATAATATCATTAAATAAACTACAAAATTTGTGAATAGAGGTAGAATAATAAGAATGATGATCTCCAGGGTTTTCAAAAGCAAATTATAATGTATTCATCTTCTTTCATTCACAAGCAGTAAATTTTTGTGGACACCTGTCACCATAGCTCGTCCAAAGTCATTAAATTGTGTATCCCTACAATGCCAGCCAAAACTTTATTTATCAACAGCTATATATAAATGGGCATCACAGCTTCACTTTTAAATGTAAAGGGGCTATCCAAACTCATGTCCTTATGTAAGTTATTTTGAAACTTTGTTAATATCGAAAATATTATCAAAGCTCAATCTTTCGAACTTTACTGTTTCAGGAAATTATAAGGACAAAGATAAATAACAAATAAAAAATTTATGGACCTTTTCCACCACACAAGTGCGGGTTGAAAATTGTTCATCCTCCCAGCATACCAGTGCATTCCTATGATCTTCTCTTCCGTTATTGGGTGCTTACAGAGGGACACCTTGTTGAATGCATCACATTAGCATTCAACTGGCTAAATCTATAGCTTGTTTCTCATTAAAATCTAATCTAAGGAAGATTAGTGGATTAAAGTGCCTTACCTGAGAAACCACCCTAGGAGGGCACATTTCATCATGTCACATATCTCAAACCCTGACCTTGGTAAACATTGCTTGATATGATGACTTGTGCAGACCTGTGTTTTCCCTTCAGCCAAGAATGGCTCCAGATAAACAAATACCCATGTCGCCCTTGCTCTGTAAACTTTTCGTATGGACCTTCATGGACTGACATCAGCAGTTTCATACTCAGAAATATGGCAATTAGGGCTGTTCACCTCCGTCACACAGCCATTGATATAATATAGTAAAAAATGGGAAAGCGAATGAACAAATGTGTCTCATTACTCCAATTTTGTGGACAAAATTTAGAAGTTAATAAATATGATTTAAATTTCATTAATAAATCTTTTACTTCTTCTATATAAGTGACAGACATTTAAACTGAACACAGCTGAACTGAGAAAAAAAAGCGCTCAACAAAAAAAAAAAAGAAAAAAGTATTCTTTGTAGTCCTTTATTATTAATGACAAACTTGAAATAAACCAAAAGCCTGAGCCACATAACCGCTGTTAAACCCCAAAAAACTGCCATACAGCTCACTCTCAGTACATGTGCATTGGTTGTGACATGGTGATGTAGCTAATGATCGCCATTGTCTGCCAGCTGCCATGCTCGCCTTCAAAGGCTAACACATACACACTCATACAGTCACACAGATAACAAATACACACAGTGTCCCTGGCTCGTATTGTTGCGACTATATTATTCAACTCAACAGACACACACCACTATACACCCACCCAATCATCCACACAATGCCCCTTGTCTATTTTAAGCCACAATGCTTGAACAAAATATCTTTAAACGGAAATGTATTTTACTGTATAGCTCAGTTTTAATGTCAGCTTCTGAAGTTGAAAGAGCATAGTCCCTCATAAAATCATTCACAGATCTTTATTTCCTTTTCCATAATATGAAAGACAATTTGTGAAAAATCATGCCAGGAGAATGGGAGGAGAGAGGACAAAATTCAACAGTCCAATTACCTTGATTTGGTAAATTAATGGCAAGAAATTTGATGAGGGGCGTTAACGTATGGTAAGTTCATGGCATGCCTTTTCTTAAACCAGCTCATAACACATAAATGACAGCATCGAGAAGCAAAATATAATCCCTACAGAATTCTGTCTGTCTTACTTGGCTTTCATTAACTTTTAAGGAGACACAGAAATAAAGACAACTGATTCATGATTTGAACACTAGTTTCTGACTCACCAAAAAAAAACAAACCCCAAAAACAAACAAAACAAAAACAAATACATATTAAATCACGAATTATTTAAGTCAATTATCATTGAATTTCCGATTGATGCACATGTCCAAATCAAAGTTTAAACCATCAATCAATCAGTTGTGCTTGATTACTTTTGCATTTTAATAAATCTATGACTCCTACAAAATATATAATGAAAACCAAGCTAGACATTAGAAAGTCTGTTTTGAATCCCTCTTGCTATTAAGAACATACAGAAAAGAAAAATAAGATTAATTATACATTCATGTTTCAGACAGTAACATTTCCTTTCATAGATAAATAAAGCAGCCACAAAGAGTCAGACACAGCAAACACCAGAAGGTGTATTAGTTTCATTTCTGGACATTTGTAATCTTTACAAATAATTTATTTACTCTATAACTTGTCCATTTGAGTCTAGCATGATACATGTATAATTTAGCCACAGGCACAACCTGGATGACAAGGTCAAATATGAAAAACAAAGAAAAAAATGTGAAAATACATTAGACAAAACTAGATTTAGTCTGTTCTGAGGCTCACCAAGGGGTATCAAAAAAATATATTTTCATGCACTGAAAAATACCTAATAGTCTATGACATTTAAATATATATTTTGTGCTCTGATGAAAGTTGTTTTCTGGTTGATATGAGAGATAGTTGTTTGCAAGTATACTGACGTAGAGGGTGACAATTTGCAATCCTGTTCAGGAGGTAGGTATAACAGAAGCACAGGAAATATGATGGTTTGGGGTGATATCAGTGCCAACCTTAGAACAGTTTGCATCACCATGCAAGGCAAACTCACAGCTCGTCATTGCATTGATGACGACGTTTTGACACCTCACTTGATTCCCTTCCTGGAAGAGCATCCTTGTTTGATATTAATGCAAGATAATGCACCCAGCAAGCAAGGAAATTCAAACAAGGAATTTTTTTATGACGTGCAATTATTACATCCATGGCCCACTAATTCACCAGATTTAAATCCTATCAAACTATTATGGGACATTATGGATCCTAACCTTAGACGCCAAGAATGAGAGCCCAAAAATCAAGAGGAACTTGCAAGAGAACTTATTAGGATCTGGAAAGAGATCCCCCAGGAGAAATGCGCCACTTGACATGTTCCAGGCAACATAGGTGTTTGGCAATCATCAACAGCCCTTGGAGGACACACAAGACATTAAACCTTTTATTTTGAGTTTTTAACATGCCATGTGACTCTTGAACATTTCATGTGTTTTAGGAAGTATTATAACTTTTTCTTTTAATTTCCCTGCAAAAGGAGGCAAAGTAAAGTTTGTAATTTATTAAGTAATGTTATCAGTGGTCACTTATTTTTGTGTATGAGTAGACATATGCTTGTTTTAAATAACACAATAGGAAGAGCTCTTAACAAAACAGAGGCATATGAGGAAAATTTAGAGATGCCTAGTCTAAATGAGACTGTGCCACAACTGGCCAGTTTTTTTGTTTTTTTTACGTATGACCACATACTTCATATGACTGTTTTGGATTGACTTTGTGGACTTTGTAAGCAAGAAACATTTTGTCCACACAGTCTCAAAAAATCCCTTCAGGCAATTTATAATTAATGCCTTGGTTAATATCATAAAGAGATTTATCCATTCTATTATCTATAGATACTTTGCTTCTAATCAGGGAATCAATGCATATGACATGACATGCAAAGAAATTCAATTTATATCCCTTAGGAAGATATAATACCCTAATCATATACTTGGTTAATGTTAACAAAGGCTAAAAATTCATCTAAAAAAAAAAAACATAGATGGAGCGATAATATAAAATGTTCATTATGAGCATTTTTCACTTAAAATATGATGCTATTCTAAAGATTGGGAAAGGGTGATAAAATAAGTGACTCATTGTACATGAGAGTCAAAACCTTCTTTGCCATCTTTCTTCTTCATGGTATAATTCAAGAAGATGGGCAATTTTCTTCATAACTATTCAGTTAGAAAAAAATGAGTGGAATTCATTATATAAATAAAATCACAGTTGTAGGGACAATTTGCATGGACGGAGAAACAGAAAAGTTCAAAGTAAATTGAAATGGAACTGCCCTCTATTGTGTACACTTTTAAAAGTTGTTATCACTAAAGTTCTGTATAATAAAAGTAATCTCCTTAAACGTTGTTAAGAATTCATAAAAATTTTATCACAGATGTGTATACACTTCTTAAAAGAGACAAATTTATTGAATTGATAAAAAGAAACGAAAGCCAGAACATGAATTTAGAATAATACCTGTACCACAAACCCATCACCACCAGGGATGACAAGGAAAATGGTGTAAAAGGCTCATACAGAACCTACCACCATTCCAGGATTTTGTAAGCAGGAATAGAAATCTTTTTCAAAATTACCAATAAAACATAATAATAATAATAGATGTAATAAAATCCATTGCTTACAGGCTAACCCCTAACTTTAAATTGAAAAGATTTGTAATAAATAATGCTCCACTTAATACCAATATATCGAGAGCATAAGCAACTTGGATTCATTTTGGAATCACTATATTTCTAAAACAATTAATTTCAAAGAAAGAAACAATTTATAAAACCAATTTTTGTAATGGCATTGTTAATATCTATATCAAATACTCATGCACACAGTTGTCATCTTCAAAAAACAAAAATCCAACTTAAATCTCAGTACATGTTATATAGATGAATGTGAGACCAACTTGTCCATTGACCATGTTTTATTGGTATGATATACAATTTACTTTAAAATAACATAAAAGCCATACCAAACCATAATAAAGATATCGCATAAAGATAAATAATAAGCCTTGTCAAAAAAAAATTTTAAAAATTCAACTGTTCATCATTTGACATGTTTTCAAGCTGAGATGCAAACTTGTGGTTTCAAAGATGGCCGCAGTTTGTGAAGAGGTAAGCTTTTACCTGGCTCCCTTAAGAAAGCCACAAAGCATTTCAAGATCATAATGTTTAAACCATAACATATTATGTAAAGGGAATGGATTTTAACGATTAAGCTCTGACTTTTGGAAAAGCAATACATTAATTTTGTTTTTACATTTGATCTAGGCATATTTTGACATTTTACCATTGCCAGAAAAGATCGTGGCGGAAGACAATCACAAATTACACAGGCTTATGTGATGGCAGTTCCATTCTGAGCTTTTCAGATATTGAGAAACTTGAAACAATCTTACTGAGTATGAACTGTGTCAAGTTTGTCATATATGTCAAAAAAAAAATACCACAAACTAATTGTCCACCTAATTTTTCCAATTCATGAAGATCCCGCAAATAATTTTATTTGATAATTATTAATAGTCTTCTTGCAGTGTCTCCTACACAAATTATTATTAGTTTGGGTTTTGTTTTGCTTTTAGTTTTTGTCAGGGTTTTTTTGTTTGTTTGTTGTTTTTTTCATTAATAAAGGGCAAGAATTATGAGAGAATCTATGTCATTCTAAGAATGATATTAAAATACACTAAGAAGTAATTTACTTTTCATGCCAAATGGAAAGATATATGAGGCTTATAGTACCCGACAGCACAGTCATTTCATTTCTATGCTTTTAATCATCAATAAATATGACAATACGTGTATATATATATTGTCGAAACATATAAGGAGATATTTTCTGAGTATTATGATAGTGATTGATTTCTGAATGACATAAACAAATCCAGACATCAAGTGTATTATCATGTTTTATGTTACTGGCTTAAATCATTTGATAAATGTCCTTGATTAAAAGTAATAAAAGAAATCAACAGGATGCCTAAAGGTCAGAATCTTTTTAAACTGAAATTAGCATTTATATTTCAAAAAATAAATAAAAATTTTTGAGTTTTTCCCAACATTTTCTTATACCGTTAGCTTGACTGGTATAATCTTGAATATTTTACATGAAATATAATTTGGATACGATAAGATCAAATTTAAAGTTCTTAAACTTGATTGTTCACGGTCTTCTTCCAACTTTCTTGGTGTAGATTAGCTCTGCTATTGTAAACTTATATTTTGTGCATAAAGTTAAGCCTTTAAAACAATAAATAAAATAACTTTCTAGCTTGGAGGGCACAGTAACAGAAGCAGAGGGAACCATCAAGGAGAACCCTTTTTCCCTACCACAATTAAGGGGTATCTGCAAAGTGATTTATGTTTCAAAATATTGTTGAGGCAAAAATTAAAACTACGTAGATAGAATAAAAAGAAACAAAGGATGTGATTTGACCTGACCTACTATGGCTCAACAATGAAATTTGCTCAAGATTTAAAACAACATAAAGGATTAAGAGAATTTTCAAATTTCCCATGACTCTAAACAAAAATTATACTACGGAAGAAAAAAAAGCGTAGTAGTCTTCCTTACAGCTGGGATTTGAACACTAAATCTTGGTTGGTTTGGAGAGAAGTCAGTGATGATAGGTCACTTGTGAATACCACATACTAAAAGGAAAAAATTGCTTACACAAAAAAGAGTATCAAAGCTCTAATTGTGTTGGAAGGTAAGAATATGGGTAAATTTCAATGAAATTTCAATACATAAAGCACCCAGTCTTAGTTTAAAATACCAAGTGATGGCCCTCATTTATCACAAATAAAACATTATTATGTCAAAGGATTGGAAAAATGGGACTATTCTTCATCGTCATCATCATCAACAGTGCCTTTTCAACCTTGCTCAAGGTATAATTCAAAGTTTGTTTCTGACTTTTATTAACTATCATACTGTGGAAATATAACAATTTTAAATACATTTGCAAAATCTTTAACTATTGTGCTCAAAGGACGTAATGGGTTTTTTAAATACTTTTTTCAGCATGGACAGCAAAATAGTAGAAATCAGCATTCCATACACATAGTCTCATGGCACAAAAGTAGGTCCTTCATTAATCTAAAATGCAAGCTCATCGAATAAAAGTAAACATGTATTAAACCCCTCTTAATGCTTTTTTTTCACCTGCTGTGAAAATCATTGCTTTCCTGTACTGCTTAAAGCTCCTCATAACTGTCTTCTGTAAAAATATCCCAATAACTCCCAGTATCTCTGGTAAAGCATTCATGGTATGAAATAAATGAATTATTGGGCTAAAACATCTCAGTAAAACTTCAAACCTAGATGAAATAAAGTAGATTGGATCACAGAAAAGATTTTAACAGAAATTCCATGACAATTCATGTCATGTTATCACCAATGCTGTGTTGTTTGTAAAGGACACAGCCTTATTGATCTTACTTTCCCTTGGTTAATTTTTATAAATGTATAGGTTCATTTAGGTAAGAGTGATTTGTTCATTAATCTGAGTTACAGTTGGTGTGTAAAGAATGCAAACATCCTTTCCGTCTGTAATTTTTTTTCCCCATAAATTCTAAATATGAAAATGACGATTTCCATCCACAGCTATCAGCATTTTCAAACCAAAACAAAACATCAAGTAGGTCAAATCTTATCTAAAATTTGGTGTAAAGAAATATTTTGGTTCGCTTGTTCCTTTCCTTCATCTTCTTTAAATCTGAAACTACATGTAAAGTCAGAGATTGAAAAAAATGAAAGAAAATCTTTTACTTTGATGTCCAGTTACCATGTGTAGACATACGCACTGAACTAGATACAGAGGAAGGGGTTGATGTGATGGATTGCCCAACTTGGCTGAAAGTGTTTTGATATTGTGAAATTTGTTCCTGTAATGAAGAAATTGCTTCCATCTTCTGATGCAAAATGTCATTCACTCTGCGTAAATATTCATCAAATCCCTGTAAGATGAAAGAGAAAAAGAAGGTAAATGTACAGTTTCATTATTTCTTACCATTTACCTTGCAGGTGAAGTAAAGATGGCATTTATTTAGTGCACATTCCATGGCATATCCACACTCACGGCACTGTACAATGACATTTTACTCCCCTAATAAACAGCAACACAGAACATTTAGAACAAAACTTGCAGCTGTAAGATGCAAATACATTATTTTTCTTAAACAGAGAAAGCGCTGTTGTAACAGCCAGGTACGCATTCACACCTGAGTCGAGTGAGGTAAGCGGATTGAAGTGCATTACCTAAGGACACAACGCCTGTGATTTGGCTGCACTAGTGAGGCTCAAACCCACGTGGTCATGCACATTTGTACTGACCATGTCCAATGCCTCTTAACTCTTGTTTTGGGCCGAGATGTGATCACCACTCAGCCACGGACACACATGCCCACAGTATAAGTAAATGTCATATTCAACGCGGGAAAAATACAGTGTTTATTCTATATGTTAATGAAATAAAAAGGCAAAACTAAGGAATAAGTTTTGAATAAATAGAGATTGAACTTTTTATCTAAATACCAATACTAATGGTTGCAGGATATCAAACAATTCCTTATATTAGCTAGAGTATTAATGAGATATCTAATTTGACCAATTTAATTCTTTCACTCAATTCTTTAAAAAGAAGCAAATGCAGGGTTAATGGTTGTAATACAACACAATAATAGAGACCTATTCATATAATTTATCTAGTAATTAAGTACCATGCTACAATCTTTTCTTTCAGTCTTGTAAAAAGAAATAGATAGAGAGACAAACAAGATAAATGGAATGATGATGTCAGTATACAGAAAACAATAATGAAAAATGGGACACATACCCTTCTGCTAGTTGCTTTTTTTGCATTTAGGAGGAGACGCATTTCGTATTTGCACAAGGAAGTTATGCTAGCAAGTTGATCTTCATGTGCAGATATAAGCTGTGCTCTGTGAAGCAAATATGGAAAATATTGCCCATTACTCAAAACAAGCCTAACTCAATTATCAAGTGCGTAAATGAAATGGTTCAAAATTCAAATGTTTACATTCCTCATCTTATATTTTTCAGAAACTGATTATAATGCAGCTTTGAGAAAAAAAATCAATCATTTACACATCCTTCAAGTATGATCTGCTTCTGAAATCTATTCATTTGATTATTTCGTGAAAAAAAAAAATTAGAAACATAAAATACATAACTTCTTACATCCAAACTTAAAATTTACATCATCTTATGTGCCATGTCAGCAAAAAAAATAGTTCAGGTTGGTTAAAGGCTAACACTGTTAATGGCAGCCTACCTCGCTTCTTCATTGGCTTGATTCAACACTTCCTGTACACTTGGATCTATGGAGCAGCCAATCCATGATCCAGTGGATGCTGCTACTGGTTTAGGTTGAATGACAGTTGAAGAAGATGATGATGATAATGCTAAAGATGAAACCTGGGAGGTGGAGACGGCAGCAGCCACAGTGTTCAAATGTGGAATATTACATATTTTCACGACCTTTTACAACCTGCAACGTGTCTCTATCGATGGTTGCGACACCTCCTGTCCAAAATGTTCTCTGTTCTCCCGTGGTAAGTGAAACCATTTGGGAACGCCTCAGCAACAAGAGATTCAGCTCTTTCCACTCTTAACCATGTTTCAGAGATGAATATGGTGTCAACTTTACCTTCGATTATAAAATCAGTATTTGCAGAGTCGTCTTTCTGCGTGAGAACGAATTAAAACGAAGGAGTTCTAGAAGAGTGTTGTTGACATGCAGAATTACTTTCTTCATCAACTGAATTGTGGACAATATGTAATGCTGACACTTTGTTATTATGCTGTGCTCTGTTTCCGTTGAAATCTTTGTCAGGATAAGCATCATCATCAGTTATTATGCTGTGCTCTGTTTCCGTTGAAATCTTTGTCAGGATAAGCATCATCATCAGTTATTATGCTGTGCTCTG
>JAOWAY010032909.1:0-12143 GCA_028565895.1 Goniobranchus geometricus
TTCCCACCTCATGGAAAGAATGAGTCGTTACTTCTTGCTAGATCTACATCACATGTAATTATATATGTCATGATAAAAAAAATAGGGACCACGTTCACGAGACTGCAGAGGGAGATTTGTCATCACCTTACCATGTATTTATCAATCCATACATCAAGGGCTGTAATCGGCTTCAAAAGTATGAAATATTTATCACTCTTTTCCTACCCACATTGCAATCTAATCAATGTCAGTGCGCAAGACTTATTGACCAACCTTCTTCCCCACCACCTCTTACCGATGCTGCAATGTCATCGAGAGAGCTTACGCCAACCACTGGATAAATATGAATCATTTGACAATCAGTTATGAACGGAGATAAAAATCAGAACGGCTAGCTGACGCTTAAGTAGAGCAGAGCGTGTATGGGAACAGAACGATGGGCCATAACTTGCCAATGCCATCAATCTGTTCTGACTGGTCGTCTTGAGCAGGTTTCTAGTGTGATTCATCAATTAAAAATAGGCAGTCGCAGTCTGGTTGAGGAGGTGGTCATCTTATAAAGAGATAAATTATATGAAAAAAAAACCAATGGGTTGATAAAGAGTTGTCATTAGAGCAAGTGGTCATCTTATACAGATGGTCATTAGGGCAGGGTTGACTGTACATATGTGGTCTCAGTGGCACAGTGGGTAGTGCGTTGGGTTCGATTCCCGGAATAGGCATTGTGATTTAACCCTTGGGCAAGGTTATTAACACTAATTGCCTCCATTTAGCGGCGCTGTTCCTACGGCTGACGCTCGGTTTTTCGGTTAAAAAGCCAAGACCAATTTCTCCACGGGGATCAATATAGTGGTATTTTTTACATTTTTTTTTTTTATAAGAAGCGTAACTTAACATTATCGACATGAATACTACGATTAAGCTTGCATTCTGCCACAATACAATATTATTGTCAGACAGTAGCCAAGAGCCCCATCCTCCCGTCCCCCCCCTCTCTCCCTCTCATATTATGTTCCCTCGATCTACATTGACGACGCATTTTTTATTTCTTTTTTTCCCCTCTTTTTTTAAGGATTGATTTAGTATTGTGGACAGCAACTACTGAGCTTTAAGAATGTACAGATTTCTGTAAAAGTAAAAGTAACAAAGATTGGAAATTTTAGCAGTATGAAACTGATTTGTCTTTACGATTTTTGATACAATGTGCAATAAGATGTAAAAGTGAAAGCAGTTATATCAGATACAAGCCATGAAGAAAAAAATACCAAACCTGTTTGACATATGCACATCTTGTAACTTAAATAAATCCACGGGGCTCTGCGTCGACCTAACTCATTGCTCAGCTTTGTCTACAACAGGGATTTGGTCAATAAAGCCAACACTTTCCCCAATCCATAATTTCCTGACCCTTGGGGGCATTTGGGATAATTCCCAACCTTTTCCCGACATTGAATTTCAATTTCAAAATTCCTGACCTTTTCCCAACCCAGTGGGAATCATATAGGCCCTTCATTCAAACAAATGATTTTTATTATTTTACTTCAGGTGTGTAATGTAACAGAATTTGTAAGAATGTGAAATGTATAATACTAGTGATGAAGGCTAAATATTGATATTGTGTTTTCAAATTTCAAAAGAAATTCACTTTTAATACTGTCTCTATAATATTATGTCGTATAAAGTATATGTTATAGATTTGCGATAGTTATTAAGATAAAATAATGTGGGTTTCTAATTTTGAATTTCAGGTGATCATACCCATCAGCAATGCAAGCAGACGAGTGACCTGATATTACTGCCGGTCTCTTGTCAAAGAAAGATATAGATCTAACATAACCCTGCTATTTATCTCCCTCAAAGAAAGGCAGACAGTGGGAAACATGTTTCACTGTAGATCCATTGAAAATCAGAGAAATCTGAAGCAATGACAACCTCACTTCTTTATCTCATCAAAAGAATTTAACACTACACTAACAAAAAAAATCATAACAAGATGATCAGACAAAAAACGAAAGAGGAGAGGGTTTGTTGAGCCACAATAACAATGTATTGATTCATCTTTTTTAGATTCTGTAAATCACCACTCACCCTTGCCAATCTGTGTTTGGGCTCAAATTTTTTTGCCTTGTCCATAGAATCATATATCAGGGCAAAACCTGAGGTCCTTCCTCCACCAAACTGTGTGCGGAACCCAAAGCAGAAAATAAGATCTGCAGTTGTCTTATAGACTTTAGCCAGTTTTTCTCTAACTTCAGTTTTTGGTAATGTGGCCCGTCCTGGATGAATGACATCTACAACCTAATGGGAAGAAGAGATAAGGAATAGTGAGAAAAAAAAAAAATAAATAAAAATAAAAATCTTTATTATCCTTTTCATGAGATTACTTCAATTTACTGCATATATGTACTTATGAGCATTTCTTAAAAAAAAAACAAAAAAAAAAACAACAAAAAACAAACACTGGAATCTCAGAACACACATCCATTCTACCATGAAATAAAAAGAAAAAGTAAATTTGAGACTGACTCAGGGATTGTGTTCAAGCCTATGATGTCTAAAAGCTTGATTTGACAAATTGTGGCAGAGGGACTGTTTGAAAGAGTCATATATCTCAAATGTATCTAAAAGAAACAGGGATTCACTTCCACTCTAATTAAGTTATGGAAGAAGGAATTCAGGTGGCAGTCTCGATTTAAACGTGATGCTCTATACTTTTGCAAGTCGTTTTGTCTAGTGTTATGGTTTTGTTAATTTGGGACATGTGAATTGGTATGTGAATTAGATTATTTATCCCCAATAGTTCCAGGCAATGAAAATCACTGCAAATGTGGGGGGGAAAAAACAAAAACATTTACAATATAAATAACAAATAAAAGATTATTTTATTTAAGATAAAAGTCCCAGCAGTTAGAGTAAGATGCCAATAATTGTATCTATTGTATCGATTCTCTTTTTGATGAGCTCAAAATGAACATGAATTTTAGAATATTGGGCTGAAGAAAGGCCATGGTTGAAGTTTTGAAAAGTTTTATCTGTTAAAACTAAAATTTCCTTTACACTGATGACATAATCTATCCACAAAATGGATACCCATATATTACATCTTATAGTGCATCAGAGTGAAGATTTTAAATATTGATGGAGGAGGACAATTTTGAAGATTGAGATCCCAAGCTCATCTTTCCTGAACTTACCATTTGTTTCCTGCAAAGCAGGCGATTGGTCATGAACTTTCTCGTTCTGATAGTAGCACTGTCACCCTGAAAAAGTAAACAGGAGGACACATCAAACATTACCAACAAATTTTCACACTGTAAGAACATGCCGGGATGATACATCCTAGTATCTCAAGTAGCTGATGACCATCCACTGCTACTACCGCTAGTCAATGATCAATTGCACTAAAATTCACTGAAATCCTAATTACCAATGAAGCGAAATAACAGAAATTTGCATCAAGCCAAAACCACCTTTTTCATCTATCTAGTTTGTGCAAAACTCCATGTCCCACAACATCTTACAATTGGTGATTTTGAAAGTTTAGTCGCAGGTCTACTATGACAAGCTGCAGCGAGTTGATGGGTGCTTAATTCTAGAGCATTTTATTTAAGTAATCTGGATTGGTTCAAAAATCGAGTCATGGATTAAATTCCTTATTTGACTGAAAATTATTATAGACAGTAGTCAAGGAACGAAATAAGACAACTTGAAGTCCAAGCTCAGAATAGTGAGTCTCTAGCAAAATGGAAAAAGACTGGGTCTGGGTCGAGTCTTGCATGCTGCCTTCAGAATCTCTTTCTGAAGATTAACCCTAACAAAGACAGGCTGCTGTATAACTTCTGCACAGGCTACGAAGATATCAGACCCATGATCAAGGGAAATGGTGGGGCAAGATGCAAGGGGATATAAGAGATTAAACTTCTCTATATCTCAGCAACAGCACTATTTTCACATGCTTATGTCATGTGGGTCTACAGAAGGCTATTGCCCTGGACGGCAAGAGTTAGAAATGAAGCTATGTGTTGGAAAGAATTGGTAAAGAAAGAGAACTGCTAAAATCCATTAGGCAGAGACAAATGCGGTTTTTTGGACATGTATGGCGGAGCAATGGTCCAGAGAAACTGGTAACAGCTGGCTTTATTGAAGGTAAACGTGCGCATGGAAGACAACAGATGTCTTTTCTAACAACCCTACCACAAAACAAAACACATCAAATATCAACAACAATGTGCTGACGATAGATCAGTCTGGAGAAGGATGGCCGGCAACGTGACAGGCGACACATGCCACTAGAGATGATGATGTCCAGCCACATATGTTGAGTGCCAAGCAAGACAGTTACTATATATAGGCCTATGATTATTAACAGAGTGTGGCCAATCGATACAGCTTAATTTGGTTTGTGGTGTGACTGTGTGTATGTGCATAGGGTGGAGGACTGGTAAGATATAATGTTATAATGTCAAGAATGTGACAATCTAGATATCGAGTGATTTGATCAGGCCTTCAGGCCTAGCAGTCTTTTCATGGGAGGAATTCCATATCGTCCTGCCACTCCAGCGACATAACAAAGAGGTTTTTTTTTGATGGAGTGGTATAAAAAGTTATGGCTTGGTTTTTGTGGGGGTAATAACGAAGTAAGAAGTAAGAGCATTAATTCTTTTTTTCTGTCTGTCATGCTGTAATTGTCTGCGTCACTTGTCTGTTCAATTTTGCTTCTGTCCATCGGTCCTGAAAAATCTGAAATGAGAAGGAAAATAAATAATTAGAAAATTTGCAGCACGGCGAGTGTTTTAACCATAATGCCACAGATTGAGTTGAGTGAATCGCTCAGAACTTCTACTTGTTTTCATTTCAAAATAGGACGCAAATTACATTCCGTCACGTGACGTGTCATGTGATTTGTCACAACGAGAATTAGCGGAATCAACTACGAAACTTTCATACTGCTATTCTGCAACCCAATAGAAAAAGGAGGCTCTCACAGACATTTTCTATTGTGGCCAAGTAGGAGTTAATAGTATTAGTAATGGGGTTGATGTTAAAGAGGATAAAACACGTCTACCCTTAATTTGAGTCAGTGATATATACTCGTGCATAGTGGTTGATGTATGTGAGTATCGCGGTCAAAACAAAGAAAGGAATTGCAAATAGGCCTACAAAACGAAAACACCAGAAAATGTCGGACGAACTAGTCTTTTTCCTCCACCTCGCACACTTTCGTGGGATATAACTTGTTATCTGTGGATTTACAACGCACAAAACTGTGTTCTAAGTAAGTAAATAAGAATTCAGCTCATTTTGTAATCATTTTTGTTTATGGACATGAATATTGTAAGAGGAGGCGAGTGGCGGGACGATATGGAATTCCAGCCAAGAAATATATTAAGGGTTAATGAATGACAGTTTTAACTCAGTGTGAGTGTAACACAATAATTACATAAAAATTAATAGTCATTAGGAGGGCTACAAGACTTATGGAATAGTGATGAATAGGTCTATCTAGATTTCCGTATATCCATCCAGATCAAGATCTAGAAGCATATAATGAGGGGCTGTGAATTATGTCCAAAAGATGAGTATCAAATATTAAGATCTACGCTCGATGCATTCATAACGAATTTTTTATTTAGAGGAGATCGAGATCTATAGACATAGACTCGAAAATCGAGAGCAAAGGGGGAGGGGCACATAGCCTAACCTGACACCCGTTTGACACGAATGAAGAACGATAGGCTCTCCGATTAGTCTTGGTAGATATAAACTACTATTCGATTGATTTGTTCACCTTTTCGTCTTAGTGAGACACTTTCTGTTGCTTGTAGATGGGCTTCAAAGGAACTTGCATAATGGCTTCCTATAATGGTTCTTCATGCATCAAGTTTTGATGTTGGTGCACATCGACAAATCGTCCATTACCATACATACAGAGGACATTTGCGCATGTGTAGGACAGGGAGACGTAAACATGAATTGTGTTTAAGTTTAATTAATTATTCGTCTTTTTGCAATTTTTCTTTTCTTGTTTGTCGGCTTAATTTTATCGGGAAATTGTATAATTTGGTACAGTATTATGTCAGAGGCTTTAATTATTGATGGCCTTGTCAATTTCGATTTATTTTCTTCACAACGTCCATATTCTTCATTTCAGATATATTTCTTCGCATACTCTGAGGTAGACAACCAGAGGCCGACTCAAAACCATCCATTAGGCCTTGGTCTGTGGCTCTGCAGGCTCAGTGTAAGTGAAAGTTACAGATTGTGGCAGAGCTAAGTTAATCACGAGATTGGTTTCCTTGGGTAGAGCCAGCCAGAGGACCCTGGAGTATGCTTACTAATCGACTTAGGCTATTTGGAATTCTTTTGAATTATTATTTGCAGTTCATGTACATCTAGATCTTAAGCGGCATTTTATCCTTAACACTAACACGCTCAAAATAAAATCAAAATCATACGACAGATGCATGAACTCTGCAATTTTATTATTCTTCAGGAGGGGGATCTTTTTTTCTTTCTTGTTTTTCTTATTTTGGTGGATCTAAAGGAAGTATCCAAGAAAGCTCAAAATTAAAAAAAAACTGAGCATTTCAGTCCCACCGTGATTTAATTCTATCAAATGATTATTACAATGGATGTCAACATCCCAACTGGTGCAAGAATTTTTTCAGCGGTTTTGCAATTGGTTTGTCTCGTTTCTGTTCCCTTTAAGGATTAATTCATCATTGCTTGCCTCTGTCACTTTTGTTATGATATCACTGGATAAGAAGCAAAAAGCAGGAAAATAAGAGCATGATCTTCCTGAGATTGTCTGAACAGAGAAGTGAACGGCGTGTCATGGTCGCGTCGCCGCCTGCCTCAAACCTGATACTTGATGAATTACCAGTTCAGACATTATTCAGTACAATATAATATATATACAGTATTATTATTTATTTTACTAGACCATATAGATGCAATCTAAATAAGAAGAGCTGTTGCCGTTGGGGGAACTTCTGGCTTTTTTCAAATAAATCTATTTTTTGTTGGCCTTGATCTGTCATAAATAATTTTCTTTCAACTGTCATGGTGTCATGCCGATCGATTTGTGATCTTTTCGCACACCATCCACCTCAACTCAATAAGCAGCTTATGAATAGAAACAAAGAGATGCAGAGACAGAAAAGACCGAAATATCTTGATTTAGGGAAAGAAGAACAAAACAAAACAAAACGAGAAATATTATATAATAATGGGACCAAGAGGGAGAGGATTCCTTTGCTTCGATTGACCCAAGAGAACACCTCACACCAATTTGATCAATGACCGGCCCCGTACTGAGCCACGTCGAAAACAAGAACTGGATATCAACATGGCGGTGATTAAGCGAAATACCGGATGGAGATCCAAGTTTGTTTTTGTGGCTGTTTTTTTCTTTTCCTTCTCCATTTTTCATATTGTAGCACCCAACGACCATGGACATGCACATGACCACGGACATGCTCATGACCATGAAGAACCTCCCTCTTTCAAATATAGTCGCGCTGCCAATACGAAGCCGGTCCAGGATCAGCAAAACCAAGATGCTCACGGACATTCGCATGATCATCATGGGCATTCACACGAACACCACGGACATTCACACGAACATACTCATGACATGCCAGGACATTCACATGGTTCTGAGAACGATGCTCGACACTGGAAAGAGTGGCAGGAATTTGAAAAAGCAAATGCTGCCTCCAAGGGTTCTTTATGGCTAAAAGCAATTCTAGCAACAGGAATTATAAGTGCGGCCCCAGTCCTCATCCTTTTGTTCATTCCTCTAGAAAATGCAGATGAGCATCAGAATCTCCTCAAAGTTTTACTAAGTTTTGCTTCTGGTGGGTTATTAGGTGATGCTTTCTTGCATCTTATTCCTCATGCAATTTCTCCACATTCACATGGTGGTGAAGGTGATCATGGACACAGTCACGGGTCCAACCATGGCCATAGTCATGAAGGAAGTGGGGGTCATTCACATGAGCATGGTGGCCATGATATGAGTGTTGGTCTGTGGGTACTCACAGGAATTATTGTCTTCCTGATGGTGGAAAAATTGGTCCGTTTCATGAAAGGTAATGACGAAGGTCATGGACATTCACATGCTCCCCCAAAACCTACAGCAAGTGCACCTCAACCTCAGAAAGAGAACGCCTCTAAAAAGTCTAACGGAGATGGAAAGGAGAAAGGAAAAGAGGATAAATCAAAGGGCAAAGACGAGAACAAGAAGTCTGATACTGATAAAAAGGACAATAAGAAAAAAGGAGACGAGAAGGCAAAAGAAGGTGAACATTCCAAAAACTCTTCTGCTGGGGAAAAGAGCTCAAAAGGAGGTAGGACCCTAAAGTGGAGAATTTTTCTATGATCGTCAGTTAAGAATTTAAAGTTCGTTTGTCATTTGAAATTGTCCTCCTTCTGTATTAGCACTGACCCACATAAGAAAGAGGGGAGATATAACAACCCTGTTTTTCTTCATCACTGTATATGAAACAGGATTGATAGGGCCGGAAGGATTTCCATATTGGAAAGCAAATTTCCAAATCCAGATCAGGGAAAAAAAACGGGGGGAGATTATTATTTAGGCTTTATTTAAAGAACTGAACGGATTTTAGAAGTGGTCTGTACTCTGGGCTGGGGTGAAAGCTCGCTTTCTCATGCATATAAATAAAAGGCATCGTAAAAAACATCCATTGCCAGGTTCCATAATGAAGGGAGTATATATATAAAAGGTTTCCAATCCAGCCCAGATGTTTACAAGTATGTTCTTTCATTTGCCACAACCGATTTTCACTTCTTTTTAATTTATTCGCAGTCTATGTTATTTACAGCAATAACAAACTGATGTTGTAGAACACATTGATATGGTGCCGGTCGCGGCTGTTCACATTCACATACATGTCAAGCCTGGGCGACTTCGTAGGCCTAAACCTGTATTATACTACTAATGATAGGTTTTCCATTTCGCCGTCATCACCATCCTATATCATCATCATCATCATCATCATCCACTTTTTTCTAATTAACTTTGTTCAAATCAAGGCCCACTGATCAACTCAGCCTGGTAGAGTAACCTGTCACTAATGTCAGTGCACATGCTATTGCTAACTCATAATTATGCAATACCAGTGATTACAAGTAGATTAAGGTTTATGTCCTGTAAACGTTAACTTTGATGGCCACTTCTAGCATGCCTAGAATCTATGAGTGTTTTTTTAATTTTTTTTTTTTAAGTCCTCTGTGGGAATATTACCACGTTTTATGCATGGCAAGAAAGTCATTACTAATGTTTTACTTTTTTTTCTTACTACATTTTGAACGGCAATCTGAATCATTAGTTTGTGAGATTTTTATCACCGTAAAGCCATAAATACAATACAGGCTTCATTTCAGCTTGCCATTTAATTAGCCATGGCCAGTGCCGTAGGCCCATCATATGTTTTACGTCATCAGTTTGTGGTCACCATAAATATAGACTAGGAGGCTATAGCCACGCATAATTTTGTTGTCAAGTGTTTGTTACTAGATATGGACCAAGTAAGTATATTTTATTTTTGCAGTTGTATGCCTAAACCATCAGATATGTTAAGTTTAGGAGAAAGCAAAAAGGCAGTGCCCCTTGGGTGGGCCGACTTATTAAGAATCTTGGTCCTGTCTGTTTACGCTTGGCGGCCATGATGGATACATACTGTAAGTTGTTACCAGATTGGCATAGTTAGTATATATCTGAATTATTCTTTTCTTTTTTAAGATTTACTTACAAAGTAACTGTTCTTATAATGCTGAGCGCCCTAGCGAGACAGATACTAAATTGCCGGTTTTAAAGTCTAAGTTAGACTCGGCAGGGTTTCATACCATCGGCCTCCTTGTCAGGGCTAGCCCATTGGGTTTCATAATTGAAATCATACACAGTCCTCATCAAGAGTGTATTCATTTTCCACCCGACAATGACTTCTGTATGTATCCATCATTTTCCCATAATGGAAATCAACCCATTGGGCCGTATATTTTGTTTTTATTTATGTAATATAATATTACGAGGGCAAGCTGCACACAAAATCCATTATCGTTAATATTTTTAACATAAAAGATTACCACTCGGCACAAAGTAAACCTTCAGTAAAGGAATAGAGATAAAAGCAAAAAGACAAAAATTTTCATTGGTTGCTATAGAAAAGGATGCCTCCTTGAAAATAAACATTTGTCGAGATTCAGAATCTTCAAAAATCGTGATGATTTTCACAAGTTTTGACTGAATATACTTAGTTTAGACATAGATGTGGGTGCATGGCTACTCATGTTCCTTTTAATTTGATTTTTCTTTTTAAGTTTTTACAAAAATTTGAAAATCACCCTGTGAAAATGTCACCTAGAAATGTATTATTTTCTTTTACAGAAATGCCATTAACGATGCTAAAATACCTGAAATATATATATATATTGAAAAAATAAATAGTCTATTACCCTCATTTATTTCTTTATGAGTCAGCATGCCACATTTCAATGGGATATACTGAATAATTTTTTTAGATTTTTAACCTTTTGTTGTCTAAAAATGACTTTTTGAGAAAAACTCAAAAATTTGCTTTATGGTATAAAAACAGAGATGAGTTCTGACTTCAAAAGCATATTTGGGGAGTTTGCTTTGAAAATTATGGGCTGTGAATGCACATTAAGTTAAAGATTAGGTGCCAAAGAATCATTTTAGGCTAAAAAGGTTTTTTGAAAATCTAGATATTGTCCAAAATCGCTAGAATCTGACCCGCTTGCCCCCCTTAAAGTAACATCTCATGGATGATTAACTATGAATGAAATAATACTTGATCACAGAGATCAAAGGTCAAGTTCTAGACGGAGATGTCTTTCAAGAAGGTCAGTCTAATTTAATACTTTTTACAATATTTGCATTAAAATGTTGGTCCTCAAAATGGTTTTAAGCTCATTTCTGGTAGGAATAGGAGGAGTACTCAATAATTTGTTTTATTCAGTAATTTGTATATTTATGAAAGATTTATATTGATGGTAGAAAAATAATGGTTAGACTTTAAAAGCACAACTGTTCAGCTAGAGTCGAGAGTCCAGCAGCATTAACCGTGGTCAGGAAGAAGGTGTGTGACCATTGTTATGTCCAGAGGAAAGACACTTCTTTGTTTACTTAACTTTTAAAATCATATATATATATATAGATCTACACACAAACATGAATAATTTTTGTTAAGATGTTAACACAAAGCTTCTAAAGCCCAACTGATTACCACCTTATCTGACATTCACAAGTGCTAAAATAATACAATCCAGACTAGTATAGTCCTTTTGGATATCTTGAAAGCTTTTGACAATGTAGATCACTCAGGGTTAATCCGAAAGATGAACAACTGTATGCCAATTTTTTGAAATTATCATAAAATTGGACTGTCTTTTGTCCTGGACAGACTACAGCGCTCTAGGTAGTACATTTTGAGGAAGTCGGGATGGATCCCAATGAATTAAAAGTTACAGACCATCTTTGAATCTTCCATTCATATCAAAAGTGCTTGAAAAAATAGTTCTAAAATTTAAAACTAAAACAACTTCTTTGTTTCTCACCCTCCTCGACCTTTCAGCAGCATTTGATACCATTGACCATGAAAATTTGTTTGAAAGACTGCGCTTGGTCTTTGATATCTCTGATGAAGCCCTTAAATGATTTGAATTTTATTTAACAGATAGATGGCAGTATGTTGTCATACAAAACTACAGTTCAAAGAATCAGAATCTCATATTTAGAGTTCCACAGGGATCAGTCATATATGGCCTATTTCATAAACAACATTGTACACATTTCCACTTTCAAATATTATGAGAAATCATTCCTTGTTATATGATTTTGTACACAGATAATACTCAAATTTACAGCACTGACCTGGGCAATCCTATTCCTTCAAAAGTATGCAAATGTGAAAACTGTATCAAGTAAAGGAGTGGATGAATCTCAACAAATTAAAACTCAACAGTGAGAAAACTGAAGTCATGATTGTCAGGAACAAAAGAGCAATTCGTAAAGCATAAAAATGAAACAGAAGGAAGTGGCACATACTAGCCAAATTACCGGTGGTCAAATGATTGTTGCTTTAATTTTGAAAGAATTTGTGGAGAAAAAGTTTCTG
>JAOWAY010033020.1:0-12139 GCA_028565895.1 Goniobranchus geometricus
GGGCAGTACGTTGGTCTAAAATTTATGAAATAAATAGATATAGATCTAGGATTCTTATAAATAGATCTCATGCTTCTACACTTTAGCTCTTATCTGTAAGCTGCATCCCTCACTGTCAAATCATCAACAATCTAGATCTCTGTCTACATTCTACACTTTAGATCTAAAGAGATCAATATCTTGATCCTTAGTATGAAAACCAACCAACCAACAATCTAGATTTTAAATTTATCTTGAGCATACAACTGTATAGCAGTATATCAGTCTCAATCAATGATGATTCATTTCGACGTCTTGCTGGGAGGAAGTGGTCATGCTGTTTCTTGGGCTTCCGTTATGTATGGTAATAATGAAATCATACAAATGAGCTTCTTTAGTAGATCTAAATGGTCTTTTAGATGATGTCCGTGTTATGACTAATAAAAAAAGTAAGCTTCATGCAAAATTTGCAGTCTTTGGAGTGAGTGGTTTGGCTGATACCTCATGGCAAAGCTTGTTTCAGAGGTAACAGTGATGTCACATAATATTAAAAGTAAGGTGTACTTCTCAGAAAATCTTTTTAAATGTCTATTGTAATGAACATTTTGTGTCCTTTTTATCTTATTTCTTAAAATGTGGAATTGTGATTCTTATGGGGTTTTGTTTGGCCAAGACTGTATGGATGAATATGTCAAGGGCTGGTAACAGAAAAACGTATGTGTCCTTATTCTCAAATTTAAAGACATTCACACCATTTGCCTAGTTGGTGGGATATCTGTCTTTTTCATAACAATGTATCCTGTTGCTCGAATTATACAGTAAAATAAAACATTTTTACTCTTACATAGTCTTGATAGAACAAAGGTAACTGCTAAAACAACTAATATGAATAAGCATGTCTCTGGCAGTCATGAAAAAACATTCTTCTGGGCTGCTATCTCTCTACACACATAGATCTTCACAAATGATCTCAAATGTTATAATTATGTGACTAATCCAAATATTAGATTTATGACCCTAGAATCCCCTAAAGTTTGTGAAAGCGTCGATTCTAGCCAGAAATTGCCAATTCATGTCATAAAAATTGACATTCAGTGCTTAAACATTAAAGGCTTCAAATTAAGTTGTAATATGAATCATCACCTGGGGCATCGAATTGCATCATTGAAAGTACATGTAAATGGAAAAGTCAAGTATTACAGGAGGAGTTAAAATGTCAGGAGGTTATGGCCCGCCTGCCTCCCCAAAGGCATGATGGCCTGGTTGAATACCACAAAGGACTTAGGAGTACCATAATTCCCAGACGATAAGCTGTCCTGGACTATAAGCCTCACCCCCCTGAAAAACAAGTTTTATTTAAGACAAGCCATGCTGTGCTATAAGCCTCAGGAATTGAAAGAATCAAATACCAGTAGATAACAAAAATATTAATAAGCAGTAGAAGATATTGTGGAGGTATATCAGGTGAACCAAAAAAAACCCAAAACAACAACAACCCAAAATAAGCCCAACTTAGCTCATATCTTGTAGACATTTAATTCTTAATCAGGTTACTACATCAAGTAAATCTATGTGACATGTGCAAATTTCAAAACGGCTGGTTGATGAATAGGATAAATACAATCATTTTTAGCTAGGCAGGTCAACATCTGATGAATCGGTCATGATCAAGCCGCATCTTTCTATGTGCTGTGCTGATAAGAAGCAGGATGGGTCATGATATAACCGCAGCTCGATTCTCAAGTTAGTTTGAAAGGGGCTCGGTGCCCTTGTAGGGCCTTATTACAGAGTACGAAACTTTTCTCAAGGAAAAGATTAAAAAAAGGGGGGAAGGTAAAAAAAAACATGGGGTGGCTCCTGATCAGTCTCCCTGATCTTCAAGCCCTTAACTATAGATAGCTTTTCCAAGATATAAAACTTAAATCTCAGTCCCTCACATTCGCGGGTGTTATTATGATCATTATCAATTTATTCATGCAAATCCATCATGTGAATCAAGATAAAATATGTCAAGATGTGAGAGAAATCCACCATCTGTATAAAATTCAGAGACTCTTCAGGCCTAAGGCCTGCTGTATTTCCCAACGGAAGCTAGTAATCAGTAATAGGGGAATGCCATTTCACCGCTGTCATTTTCCAAACTAAGAACTGACCATGCCACATATATACACACTGAAAAGATATATTTCACAATGTCACTACAGATAACCACATTGCGCTCATGAAATGTTATGGCCCTTTAGCTGAAGGGAGAACTGAGCTTATGAAACAGACACACAGAATGAAGGTTTTACTGTAATTGAGTACAATTCTTGGAATAACAGCCCACAAGATGGCTGTCGTTAAAGTTAGGTGTCGAGCAGCAATGGTGACTGATTTTCCCGAGTAGTTTTACACCACTTATCAACAATTCCACACTGTAGCGCATTTTTTAGTCCCTTGAATCGATCTCCAGTCGACAGGCTAATGGTTGGTCCATGAGACCAATCGTTTTTTGTGGTTTTTTTTTTGTTGGGGAAAGTCTGGTGCTCGGTAATACGGCCGTGCAGGAGCACCAAGCTCCTTTCAACCCAACTCGAGAACTGAGCTGCGGCTATATTATGACCCATCCCGCTTATCAGCGCATAGAAAGATGCGGCTTGGTACCAATCTGATTGTTAGCCATTGCAAAAGAAAAAAAATTTTAAAAATCCAATATTGAGCTAAAACTAGTTTTATTAACTTCAAATTACTGCTTTAAATTATCAGTTCAGCCATGATCTTGAATTGGCGGTACCTGACTCAAATTCTTTGTCCAGGTTTCCTAGAACATTTGAGCGTTTTGTTTTAGCCTAGGGATTCCTCTGTGAAACGTCCTTGAATGAGTCTCTCTTCATCCTTTGCCCTTGTGAAGAGCTTCAATGACAGTTTATCTGAGGAGCTCTAGACCCTCATAAAACTAAGTCTCGAGATAAATCCAGATCTATCTCCAAAACTTGAGCTGTAGGTCTAAATCTAGAATTTTTCACTCACCTTATGAATTCGATTGAAAAAGTGTTGTAAATTTAGATAATGAATTCCAAATTAATGAACTTGAAGAAAAGCAATTTGCTTGAGGCCAAACAATCAGTTTAAAAATTGAAAATGGCACTGATTATTTTCTGCTTTTCATTTTACTTTGAAGTACACAAATCAACCTTTGCAGTAATCTAGATATCCAACAGAAACAAGCATTTTAAGATAAAGCTTGAAGCTTTGCAAGGAGTCAGAGTTGAAATCCGACTCATCACTTGAGTGCAGGGAAAGTTCAATATTTCTTCTCGTAAAGCATTCATATCTCAAAATCTATTCAAGACATTTCTGTAGAATTCAGACCTTACATTGATAATGTATTGGAAAAACTGTGAGCAAATTTCTAAATGATTCCGTTGGCGGATATTAATGTAATTATGGTTCAAAAAAAGTTGAGCGCATTTTTTAGATTCACACAATACATATTTATGTCTTCAGTGAATGTGATCATTATCAAATCCATAGAACTCCTCTGTTTGCGAGTGAAAGAGAAGAAGGAGAGTCTCATCTTTACAGAACCATCTACTATTCTATTATGTTCCAGATATAAAGAATTGTGCTAGCGAATATTAACACTTGGGTCAATTGACTGACAATGACTCAAAACAAAACAAAATACACACACTTAACAAACAACCCAAACCAAAACAAAATAAAAAACCAAACATCTACCATTTTGAGCACCAGATTATTAGCTGCCGAGTTGATGGCAGGAGAACAAAGACTTGGCTTCCAGTCCAAAAATAACACTATAAGGGACTGAGCCATCTGGCACAATGCATGCTTCAGCTGCTGATGCTGATTCTTTTTTGTTGTTGTTAAAGGAGAGGTGGTAAAGAAGAGTTTCAGCCCCTTTTAACCCTTGGTTATATTGCGACCTTTATATGGTAGGTTGACGTTGCGTCGTTTCTTTTGGCCGTAATTTCCGGAGGATTTTTATTTATGATGCCGTTAGATTCCCGTATTTCATGGGTTTCTTGCCGTTATCATGCCCCCTTGACAGGTGATGAGTGAGGCCCTACATTTCCCACCTGCATCTTGGGATTGGTAAGGTCACTCATTCCCTTCTAGATTACTTTTATCAAAAATGGCATAAGACATATGTAATACAAACAAAACTTAAGTTCAAAATGGTGACTCACTCATCTTCCTCATTTTCATTGTCCATCTCATTGCTGAAATCTGGTTCTTCCTCCATCTCTTCCTCTTCATCACTTTCCTCATCCACGCCAACATATTGCTTTTTGTCTCTGTCAAAATATTCACGGGGAGTGCGATGTGGGAGAAGATTCTCATCATCAGATTCTTCGAAAATGTCATTCCCATCCATGTGACTCAAATCTCCCTTTTCAACTTCTGACAATTGCTGTCGGTAAATATAATTCAAATAAAGTCTAATGACAAAAAAATCCAACAAGAGTCAAAACAAAACAAAAACCAATAAAAAGACAAACTGCTATAAAAGGAAAGCCCACTCAGACCACAAAATTAGTTGGTAGATACACATAAACAACTGATGTAGACAACTGATGATGTCAATTGTCTGCAAATTGTCATGTTTAACATCCCTCTTTGGTTTCAATCCATACTTAACTGATTTAACAATGTCTTTGATTTAGTATGCCCTTACCACCAATTCATTCTTTTAAACAGCCAAGCCACAAATTTGAAAACTAAATAAATAAAGTGGAAAAGTGTTCAGAGGTTTGGCCCTTCAAAAATTTTTTCTTAAAAAATCTATACATTTTTAAAAAATTGAGCAATAAAGCCAGGATAAATGCTGAAAATTAAACTATAGTATTCCTAGGAATTAATTTCAGTTCTTTAAAAAAACATATGTCACCATTTTGTTCTTAATCTTCTTGATGTCAAATATATTTGGGTCTTGCTCTATGTCTGGTTTGTCGCCTGGTATGGCCATCTTGAGGTCAATTCGCATCTTTTGCTTCATTTGGGCCTTCTGAACTTTCTTCTTGGCTCTGTAAAAATAAGGCATCATAGCTGTCAGACGGAACTTTAAAAAGACAAAAACAAACAAAAAAAAAAGAACCCACAGAAAAGCCCACTGATATAGACATGCCACTGCCAGTACTTTTATAGGTGTTAGAAAAACATGAGAATAATGCATTGATCATGTGATAAAATCGCATACAATGTTAGTAAATGATTTAAACTGGCAAAGATAAAAAAAAAGTAGTCCTCTCAAGTCCGTAAAGATTAAAAAAAAAAAGTAGTCCTATCAAGTCGAATCGGCTCATAGGGCCGGAGCTTTCCCGGTTTCTATAGCATGAAGCTGACAGTGACAGAAAATGTATCCATCATTCTCTGAATAGGATGCTAGTCTATTATAGAGTACTTTTCGAGCCAAAGCTGTACCCATTTTCACCTGGGTCGAGTGAAGCAATAGGGGTAAATTTTCTTGCTTAAAGAAAAAAACGCATGTGCAGGCAACGAGATTCGAACTTGCTGCCACGCGGTCAGCAGACCAACGCTTTACCACTGAGCTATAGCACCCGCCAAAGTAAGATAAAGTGAAGCAGAACCCCCATGCCCTGAGCAGTGCAAAATCGACCAAAATCTTGCCAAGTAATTTCTGTTCAGAAAATGCCCAAATGAAAATAAACTGAGTCCCGAGGACGAATCCCTTGCTGAACATCATTACCACAGTGTCATAGAAACTTTGACTTCCTTGAGGATAGAATCAGTTAAGAAATTTTTTTTCAAATGCTGAAATCTGCCTATAAATGTGCATTCTATTGATTTTCCCAAAATGCGTTCAACAAAAACAAGAACAATTTCAGAATAGAATACTCTACCTCAAGAAATATAGCATCCTCCACCTTCCGGGACACTTTAAAAAATCAATGAGGCCGTGTTTAGGTTTTCGACATAAGATGCAATGTGACGAATATCATAATCTTCAAAATTGAAGGCAGATATTAAAAGGCAGATGCAGATGCAACTAGGCAAACTACAATGGCACTCATCAGATGTGACTTAAGTTTTCATAGAGGAACTTCACCAGAATAATGAGTCTTTTTACTTCCAACGCACACTATAAACTCAAACGAGGAGTACTTTTGGCCGTGGCAATGATAGCAACGGCAAGTTATGAGCCAGAGATGAGGAAAGACAGGGACCTAGAAGGCGGATCAGACAGGGGACATATCCCTCTAAGGCAAGAAGCTGGATAGGCATGGGAGACAAACAAATTTTTCAGTCAAATAGTTGAGAAAGTTAATATAATATAGAAGAGTGCTTAGATTACAAGCAATGGCTTTGGTCCAATGAAAGCTCCTTGACTGGAATGTTTGATGGTTTAAAATTGATAATGTCCATTCTTTCTCTTCCCTTCTGGTATTATCATTCTCTCATTTATCCTCTCTCTGTCACATACCAACAAAACAGTGCCACAAAAATCAGTCTCTAACAGAACACCCCTTTTTACTGTGTTTTGTCACGTTCAGGGGCCAGTATTTAGTCATACGCAGTCAAAAACATAAAAAATTACAAAATTTGGAAAATTTGCGTATAAGCAAGATTATACAATGGTTGCCATATTCACATGATCTCATTTGCATACCTAAATCTTGGAATTGGCAGCCCATTTTCTAACAAAGTGCATCTGAAAATTTGACCAACTTAAAACGAGTACTTCATTTTTTAGAACAAAATTTCTCCACAAACCAGTGGTAAAAGAACTACATAAGACCCATAACCAGCCTGTAAATAGCCATTGACAAAATTATCATGATCTTCACCAGCTGTTCTGACCACCTCTTTACTCTTGATCTCATGTTGCTTTCTGTAATACTTTACCCTATTTCGAACGTTTGGTTTATCAATGAAAATTGTGTAAAAGGCTTCCCACAATATCTCAACGAAACCACAAACCATTAGTGTCACCATTCTCTTTAATGCAACCCATTACAAAATAAGATGTCTCATAGGCAGCCAGTCAGACATCGGCAAATCTTTATATTCATTTCACTTTAATACTTTTCACCATTATGTTGATGCTTACAGAAATAAATAAAGATGTTATTTCATCTAAAACTCTCGGCGCTTTGCTATAACCTACTCATTAAATAGGTCAGATTGAATGGATCAAATCCTAGCAGTCAGGTGTGAGTTTGGATACTTAGGTAAAACTCTTCACAGATAAATTTCCTCCTCCCTCGGAGCTTAAAGAAAATTTGACAGAATAAATGAAAAAGAACAATTCAGATTGACAAAAAGAGGGCGATAAAAGGAAAAAAACCCACAAAAGAAGCCAATAAACAAACCAAAACTCATGATTTTCAGAGACAGCCAAAATATGCAATCTGTAGATAGACTTTGAAGGACTGGTGTACAAAGTGACAAGTTGTTTGGATACAGGGCATCAGGTTTGTGGTATGAATTATTTTGGAATCACCAGGTCCTTGGGATAATCATTATTAACTTTTAACCCATCCTGATAATAAAATGGCCCCAACTCTACTGGGAATAAACCTCACACAAACTGGTCTGGTATCTTGTCAATGGTGTTGATGAAGATCACCACCATCTCAACTAGAGCACATTTCCACTCTTTTATAAACATTAAAAAAGCCATCAAACTTTGACCTGTACTCCCCAAACTTACAAACTTATTGATATTAAATCACTTACCTTCTCATCTGTTTAAGCTCTTGTAAGTTTTTCTCCTCCAGGAGTTTCTCTATCTCTGCCATCTCTTCTTGTTCTACTTCTTCCTCCGTTTTTGGCTTGTTTTCCTCTTGGCCAGCTCCCCTGAAGAACAAAACAAAAAGATTTGTCATGGAACAACAAAAATAATTTCCTACTTCTCTGTGGTTTCTAATTAATTTTAATTTTTGTGATTCAAAATGTGATCCAAGTCACAACTTAACCGAAGAGCAGATAAGGAAGATAGCTACCATTAATGAAAGGAAATGAACATTTGTAGACAAATTAACATACCTACGCCAAATGATATAAGCTAGCAATGTTGGATCACATGAAGGTCATACCAAACTAACCACGATTGTCATCTAAATATTCTACTACTGAGCAGCAGTTTACCTGATAACAAAAAGATCAAGATTGTATTTATATAACACTTTACAGCGTTCTTACAACAGCCTCAAACTGCTGTAACATGATAATAAGTATTGGTTCATGAGGTGAAGTATGATCAAAGTAGTCCTGACAAAACAAATGGAATGACCAACTGAAAAATTTGTGATCAAATGTACAAAAACAATGAAAGCAATTTTCAAATATTCCTGCGCCAGTCATGAAAATAAACCTAGAAATAATTCAAAACTGTGTATAATCCATGACTTAAAGAATATTACATTAGAACCATTGCCATGAAACATCAACCAAAGAGTAGATGACATCATAGACTACCGGTCTATGCCATAAAACAACAACAAAATTATAATGACCACCTATTGCACACCAGAGGATATGATATAGTCAAATTACAATGCATAATTTCCTTACTCTTCTTCAGGTTCTGCATTCTTTTCCTCCATTTCTTTCTTGAGTTTGTTCCTCCAGGATATAAGCAACCTATAAAAATGGGACATATTCAATTTGTAAAGCCATAAAAGTAGGGTCTGTATTTAAAATTATTAATCAACATGAACAGGAGAAGATCATACTCGATCTTGTCATGTAATTTTGGTCTAAGGTATAATGTTTTTTATACTTTTCAGTCTAAGTTGGATCTAGCCTTCTACATTACAAAGCTAGATCGTGATCCAGTCTTCGTCTTCATGGTCTTTTTGAAGCTAACAAAAATGTAATTGAGATCCAATCTCTTGAAAAGATCCAGATGGTGTTGAAAAAGTTAAAAATAAATCTGTTAACTGACATTCCATGAAACTCCTTCATTCCCAGTAGGGAATAGCTACTATTCAGCCTAGCTAATTTCAGCTGTGACGATTCAATGGTTTTAATCATACTGTGACACATTTTTTTTACAACATTTTGCCAAATATATAATTGATATAAATGTTGAACAAAAGCAAAGCTGTAACAATAATATTTGATACTTTCTATAAATTTGTTAATGAGATGTATACTTTATTTCCATGCCTCTTATTAATTGTAAGCTTCTTGAATTAAAAAAAAAACAACAAAAAAACCCTTCCTTTTCAGGAAGTATTCATATCTTTTTCATTGCTTCAAATTTTCTTTCTGCTGAATTTGTTTTTCATGAACTTTGAAACAGACCGACACAGACACACAAAGACTGATTTGAATACTATTACAAATGTTTTTAGGAAATCAACAAATTATACATGCATGAAATAGATCTAAGATTTAAAACATTTACTAAAATTTATTCGACAATAATTTTAAAGTGCATATCAGTCATACATTAGTTTTTGTGTGTTCATTGGAAGTCTATGAAAATCAACTTTGACAGAAAGAAGATGCAGCAACAATCTATAGACTTATATACGCTGTTCTATTTCTATCTAGTCACCTTACATTTCATGATCAGAATGTTGAAATTTTCTTTTAAAACTTGGTGTACAATATCAGAGGCAGTTTTCCTTCATAATAAGTAGCTTTGACCAAGAAAAGCCCACTGATGGCATCAGTTTTACCCATGGCTGACAAGCAAAGTAAGTCACTCACTTGATTTCTCTCTTGCCAAGAATTTTGATATCCTTAATACATTCTTTTATCTCTGTTGTTGTCAATGGATGATTACAAATTTCATCTATGTCCAGAGAAATCTGTTAAGGTGGCAAAGACAAGCAATCATTTTTAATAACATACAACTATAAGAAAGGAGAAATGTTTCAGTTCCTTCAGTAATAAATCCACATAATATATTACTAGTACAACCCATAATCAAACAGAAAAGGTAAAGACAAGTCTATTTCACCTGTAACTTAAAGAAGAACGAAAAATCAGAAAATATCAGTTCACATTAATCAATTATTTGACTTAAAAAAACAACCCAAAAAACATATCTTACTACTAATAGATTTATAATGCCAAGCCCTTCCCCCCAAAAAAAACAAAAACAAACACCACCCCACCTTAAAAAAAACAAAAAAAAACCTCCAAACCCATATAAACCAAAAATCAGAGCTAAATGATATTAAAAAATCACCAAATTTTGCACACAAGTAGTTGAAATTCAAGACTGGAATTTCGGGAAAAGGAGAATGACTGAAAAAAAACAACAACCCAAAACTTACCTCTGAGGATTCTGCTAATAAGGTCATGAAGTCATCACTGGCTAAAAACTGTGAGACTGGCAATGAATGGAACAGAGTGTAGTCTCCTTCTGGATAGCCTTCCCTTTGTCTGGAAGATACAAGGCAATTGTGGAAAACATAGATTGTATCTCAAAAGAAATTATATGACCAGAGGAAATGAATACATTCTTTTGTGGATACGGTGTGTTAGGAGCTATGTATTTCCGCACGTAATTTTTGTTTTTCATTGCAAAATTCATAAAAACTTTGAAAACTTAATTTTCAGTTGGGCTTTATATACATCTATCTTGATATCTTGATTCTGCAAATTCTTCAGCGCTTAAAATTAAAACCCCAATTAGACCCCAGCCATCACCCTTTATTAAGAATTCCTAGATCGCCTGCTATGTATTGAGATTGATGTTCATTTCCCATAGCAACTGACAGTACGAAAGTCTTCTCCTTCAACATACAGTAGTGACCGTCTAAGACCCCGCTCTGCCTGCGATCCTGCTTTTCTTGGGAACGGAATTTTTTCTTTATAACTGTGCCCCATAAGATCCCACCCCCCGTCACCTAAGATTCCGCTTTTTCAAGATAGTAGTGTGACCGATTAGACGAAGTGTCAACAAAATTTTTTCTCACTCGGCTTTCAAGTCCGTCAAAACGTTAAGAAGATTGTAGCTAGCCACATGAGCACAGGTAAGAGTCACCAGGTCATTCTACCCCATTTAGGTATCACTGGAAGGCACCAAACTGTGGTCGAAACAAAGAGACCCATGGGCGGTCATCGACTGTGCATGGGAATCTATCAATGGGCTATTGTTCTGCGTCGCTGGAATGCGATGATGTCAACTGGTTGATCTTAAATTGGCGTGTGCTTACTTTATATATGTCATAAGATTAGAGAAAAATTTAATTGAAATGTTGGGTAATTACTGCTTAACAAGAGTGGATTAATGACAATGATGCTTTAGATGTAAACAACCTATAAATGCGCCATTTGCGTGAGAGTATATTCAAACGATGCAAAGCAAAGACATGTCTTGTGATTGACAGGGTGAAAACAAACTGTCTTCTTTAAGTTTGATTATGACCATGCCTCCATAGGGGTTTGTCGCTGATTAGATATGATTCTGAATGACACTGAGAGCCGGATGAGTTGTCTCCTTCGCTGTCCACCTAAGATCCCGGTCTGCCCCAGACCCCGCTTTTTCATTTTCCCGAGTGGCGGGATGTTAGGCGGTCACTACTTTAGTAACGGAGGAGGTGGGAGAAAATAAAATAGTTTGGTGCTCTGTAATAAGGCAGTGCTGGAGACACCGGGTCCTTTTCGCCAAGCTACTATTATATCAGGACCCATCCCATTTACATCCCTCTTCATGTAGATGGATCATGGATTGATCTCAGATGCTGAATCAAATTTTTTTTGTTGGGAAAGGTTTGGTACTCCGAAATACGGCAGTGAAGGAGCACCTTTCAACCTAACTAGAGAAATGAGCTTTGATTATATCAGGACCCATTTTTTTTTTTACAGCATATTGAAAGATGAGGCATGATCACAACTGGATCATCAGATGATGACAATGGAGCCAGATCTAGATCCAGGGAATGTTTTATTGGTTGAAGAACTTAGAAATGCCAACATTGACTGGCTCATTCCCTAAAACATTTCAATTGTGGTATGAAATCATAGCCCAATCATTCTCCTTTTCAAAGCATTTTTTTTTTCAATGACAGCTTTTAAAAAAAATGTAAGTTACTGTACAAGGAACTTTGTAAAGTAAGTCAACTTTTCCCATGGATTTATTTCCCTTTGCTGCAGTGAATGTCTGAATCAACTTGGAATTTAAGGCTTAAATTCATGACAAGAGATTGATAAGAAATAACAAAAAACAAAA
>JAOWAY010033131.1:0-12138 GCA_028565895.1 Goniobranchus geometricus
GAACAAATTGTTAATGTGTCTTAGTGTTAATGTAACCAGTATAATAATCATATAAATATAAATTGGTGTAATTCAAGAAACATGTTCTGGGAGATGAATTTTTTGGCATTGTTGAGCGTGAAAATAATGCTCTAGCTTCGGGGGGACGACTTCGTCCCCCTGGCCCCCTACCAGGGCTCGGCCCTGGACCCTTTATTTTCAGGCAATATCATGTGACCTTACATCCAGGTCTAAATGTGGGTTTTTGGTTTTTTGGTGATAAAAATTGTCAATTTATCCCAAATGAAGCACCACAGATCTAGATCTAGCAGAGCTCAGAAACAAATCTAGGAAATCTAAATCTATATTCTAGTCTAGTAATCCTAGATCTAGATTAGTGGCCAATTTTTTTGTAATCTATTTGGAAAGCTATAATCCACACAAGCAGAAAATGCTCACAACTGAATCCCTGATGATATAGATCTAGATCTAGTTCTAAACTAGGAGAAGAAGAGTAGATCTAGTTTATGAGTCCTCAGAAAGCACAATTTTGATCCAGGAAATGAAACATTCGAGTCTAGACCTAGATCTAAATTCCCTATATTTTATCAAGATTAGGGAGATTAAGGCCTATCTTGACCCAGAACTAGAATCTAGACACAGTCGAATTTCAGTGAGTAAGTCTAGATCAGAAGATAACTGGATTTTAAAATCCAAAGCAAGGAAACAAAATCGTTGGACATGGTGAGACTAGGCCAAAGATAACCACCCTGGGCACATCCGATTGAAATGTAAAAGTGAAGCGAGCCTTGTGACTTCATGTTGATGATGGGCATTAACACGGCTAATCGTCAGATGTTCAAGTTTGATATTGTTCAGAAATCATCATTGAAATAGGTCATAGCCGATAATGTGCATGGGGACTATGGCCTACTTTATACTGTAAGCCGATGTGAGGCTGAATGGGACAAGTCCTCATTTAAGAAATCGGAAAACTCAAATAAAAATGACCTATAATTACTGTGGCATAGTAGGCCTTGGTCTTTCACTATCACAATATCACTTAAGTTTGTAATCTTTAATTAACAGTCATAATGTCATTATGGAATTTGAAATACCGGTAGCCAGAAAATTTCTAAAATTATGGAAAATATGTAAACTAGGCACGTCTCTATTTGTTTTTTTGGAATAAAGTGTATAGGGTTTGTTTGTTGTTGTTTTTTTTCTTTTGTTTTTAAAAATAATTGTTTAATTGATGAGGAGGCTATTAGAACTATTACTACTTAAAAAATGAAACTTAAGCAAATCAAACAAGTTGGGATTTGTTGAGTTTTTTTTTTATTCCGAAAGAAGAGATGCTTTGGGTTATCATAATTTTATGAATTTGAAATTAGCGACAAGACTGATGTTGTTATTTTTTATTTTTCTGTAGTTGGACTAGAAACTGTCTGACTACTTGAGTTCTTAAATATGAAAACTGAAAAGAAACTTGGCTCTAAAACTTGTGCACAC
The DNA here is from genome assembly GCA_028565895.1 of Goniobranchus geometricus. Classification (NCBI taxonomy): domain Eukaryota; kingdom Metazoa; phylum Mollusca; class Gastropoda; order Nudibranchia; family Chromodorididae; genus Goniobranchus; species Goniobranchus geometricus. The sequence goes on from JAOWAY010033131.1 coordinate 1,492, forward strand.
CAAGGCCAGCTTCATATTTAGATCTTTGGGAAAGGAAGAAAAAAAAAAAAGAGTATGGAACCACTTTAAATTGACTCTTTGTGTTAATACTTACCTAAAAATTATCATATCCTAACTGCTCTCCTTACAAGGCTGCGTTGAAAAAGTCGTTCAAATGTTCAAATTGGTGTTTGTAAAAAGTTTTGATTTAAAATAGATTGCTAATTTTCTCTAAAAACTATGCTTTAGCTTTAAAAAATGCTCTATTCACAATTGTGAGACTGATTCGAAAGATACTTTTTACTTGATTCAAAATTTTCAAAACTAGTGAAGAACATTTTATATCTTCAAATGGTAAAATGTGCATTTGTGGACTGGGGTGGCTGTGGAGTCCAGTTTTTGTTTGTCATACGCAGTATGTATGGACAGAGTGGACTGCAGAACTGTCCAGGCAAATGACCAACTCTTATAGTTAAAAACATGATACCTTGTACATTGATGACCGTATGCTGTGCATACAAATTGATGTGCACACTAAAGAATTGAAACTTGAACTACTGGATCCAAGCAAGGTCATCTGTTGCATGATGACAGTTTTTTGTCTGATTCTTATTGCCAACATACTGGATAAATTTATTAAAGTGGTTCAGGCCATGAAAATGTGTGCATTCAAAGCTTCTTTGAAAATGTAATTCGAAGAACAGAATTTTACTAAAATGTCAATGAATCTTCCTCTTTTCTGTGAACATCCAAATTGAACTGTTATATTTATGTGCCATCCTTTGAAGAAAAAAATTGAGCAGTTGTGATAAGATATGGCTTTTATGCCTTGACATGCCTATGCCGTGCTAAGAAAGACATTTAAAAAAAAAAGTATAATATAAAACCACACTGAAAATATTTATACTTATTTCAAAGGTGCTTGAACATGATCCTGCTCTACTGCTCTTAATAATATACAAAATGTATGATAGCCAGTAAATTATTTAGTGGACATTAGGCATTGTAATACTGAAGATATTTCTAGTCCACATCTTTCCTTTCTATTTTTGTCAATAAACTTTATACCAAGACTGGAGAATGCTTACTATTTATTATTTCGTTTGATCTCCAGTTTTCCTTGAACCAAAGGGTCATCAACAGCAGACATTCTTATCTTCACTCTTCTCACAATCACAGCTGATGTCAAGTTGTCTAATCTGGCCCATATTTTTTTGTTCCATTAATTATGTATATCATTTTGCTACTTCATCTTTTTTCTTCACTACCATTCTAACTGAAACAATCGTGAATTCCATAGACCTTGCTTTATACATACATTAGACACTTAAGACAATTTTAATTTGGAGTGTTGCAAACTCATACTGACCGAGAAAGTGCAAGGTCTTCAGAGAATAAGATCTCCCTTCAGGCGGGTGTTTAGGTCACACTAAGGACATGACTCGCCAGCGCCCTCGCACTGCTATTTTTTTTTTTAGCTGGCTGGGTTCCAAACCCCACACTTCAAAGTTCATCGCGCATTAAATCTCGAAGACATACCAGGCTAACCCTAACTTCCCTCCATGGTGGTGTACTTTTTATTCCTGATATGTCTACTCCCTACGTTAATGCTGATTCCTGGTCTGTTTACAGCTTCTGAAAGTCACTTGGCCATTTCACTTTTACCATATCCAACATGAAGCATTCTCTGTAATTGTTCTGATGTTTCTTATTGCTTTGTTCAGGTCTTTGGGAGCAGATTTAGCCGCTTTAGGAAGGTATGATTAAGATATGAATAAGGCGATAAAGCCACCAAAGTTTGAGCAAGTTGTCACGGTTGATTTTTGCTATTTGTCACTGCACAAACATTTTTGCCAAGATCATTAGGTAACCCAAATATAAATTTCTTTAGCCTTAAGCAATTCATAAACCATTGAATGAAATGCAGTTTTGAATGAAAAACTTATCTCAAAGTTACCGCTTGGCTTAGAAAAATTAATGCAGTTGAAGTACATCTTGCAGTTTGTCACCTTAAAGACATCAAACTAACAAAACTGTGTCTGGTCTCTTTCAAAATACAGTTGAAGAAGAAAACACGAGCCACGCATTTCAATGTTCTTACTTTTTTTATTATTTATAGACTTCAACCCTGAAGAATTTTGCTAAGAATAAATGAATGCTACGAAATAGTGAAAAAGGCGAAGGCTTTGAAGCATACATCACAAAATGAAGTCAAGGTATAATAATATAAATGTTGTGTAGTAAAAAATTATGCACCACTTAACACAGCAAAGCTCTACTTTGAACCTTAAAATATTTTTTTTTCAAATGAAAATATTTCTGTCGGTCAATAAGGTTTTTTTTTCTTTTTGCTCCAGTCCCACCATGAGCTGCTGGTGCAGGAAAAATTTGACTAGATAATCCAACACTTAGACAAACATTCAAGGAAACAAATAAGAATGCTGTTGATAATCTTGGTGTTGAGACAGGTCTTTCCATTCTTCTTCACAAGTAATATTTAAATAATTGTAGGAAAAAGATGACAGTGTTAGAACAATGCTTGAATACAATAACATCCACCTCAATTTCCTGAAGCTTTTATTGAAGAAGATGATGCAATCGATTCTTCCTGATTAAAAATGAACTAAGAATAAATGTATGTAAAAAATGAAATAAGTGGACATAAAAATAAGAAAGTGTGTGGCTTTAAAAACAGACGGAAATAACCAAATGTATTGCCTGGAAGAGAATGTGGCAGTGGACAATAGCTTTTGTGGGATGGCATGGAAGAATGATTTGCAAAGTTGATGCAACTCAACATCCAAAACCGACATAGAATCCAACTGCTGTTTATGATCACATGGCAGCCAGACGGTCATACACAGGTGAATATTAAATTCAGAGCAATATAGCTGGCCTGAGCAGTCATAAGATGTTTGTTGCTTTGGATGAAGAGACAACTTTTAAGTACCTCAACATTCAGTATACTCAGTCAACAACGTACCTTTACGATCTGATCTAAATAAGCAGAAATTCTTATTGAGGTAATCAAGAAATCAAGTGTCACTCCATTTAGAAAGCCACTGCTCTGCATTGAAAATGACAAGAAGTCATTTATATCAGCAAAGTCTCATTTCTGATGAGCCTTGGTGTAATTTCAATGCTGCCATTACATTCTCCTGTACTGGAACATTTGATTTCTTTCATTCACTTTATGGGAGTAATATCGAGGCCGACTTTCTTTTTCCATTAATTTATTCAAGCATGTGTGCAATGCATTCACTAATGACATTCTGTAGCTTCAATTCCAGGTTTACATAAATGTTACATGTCAAATATCAATCACAAAACAGGAAGAATTTATTCAAGAAAGAAATTTTGTAACTTTGTTTTCATATATTGAGACCAAAATACAGATCAAAACATTTTATTTTATTATTAAAAAAAACAAAAAACAAACGAAATCTTCTCTGGACAAGCAAAGGGATCAAAAGAAAGCAAGAAACTTTGCCTTTAACATTAGTAATAGTAAAGAAGGTTACAGTAGTTTCAAACTGGCCATCAAAAGAATATACCAACTCTTTTTGGTTTTGTTTGTTGTTCTTTTTGTTGTTTGTTCAGCCTGGTAAACACTCTCTGAACAAAGAATGAGGAGTAGACTTAAATGGTGACTGTATCAATGTTAACTCATCAACTCAGTCGCACAGCCATTAGGCAGTAGGAGGGACATGGGGGACAATGAAGCTGACTACTTCCTCCATTTGGATCTGCCAGTGGCCTGAGTCAGGAGCTGTGACAGGTCTACACAAGCCCATTTCCTTACATCATCTGTCCAGGTCCATCTTTGACGTCCTCTTCATCTGCCTCCCTCAATCGTGCCCTGGAGACCTGTTTTGCTTAGCAAGTCATGACAGGTTGAATAGCCAAACCAGGCCTTTCTTTCTTTTTCACAACGGCTTTGAGTGGCTCCCAGGGCCCGGCAAGGGCTGCGACCTTATCATGGATGAATGTTTTGTTAAGGAACCAGGAGTTCTGGAGCAGTTTGCTGAAGCAAGCTGCTTTTCAAAGGTCAAAGACAATATTAAATGTCACCGCCACCCCACCCCTATATGATCTTCACAGACCTCCCAGCTTCTCAATTCTGGACATGGGGAGATTTGACAGAAAATCAGGGGAGATTTGACAAATCCGGGGAGATTATCACACATTTATAGATCTGTGTGGAGAGAAGTTAAAAAACTAATTTAATGTACTGTGTTGGATGTCTTTCTTTACAAACCAATATTCAACAGGTTTCATCATTCAACAACAGAAAAAAATTAGACTAGGGCTTGGGCAGGCCTTCTTGAAGTTGACTGATTTGAAAATTGCACCATAAGATTTGTCTTGGTCACTCGATCAGGATTCAAATGCCAGGCCAAACTGGAAAATGGGGCATATATGGGGAGGTCGGGGTTTTGGGCAAAATACGGGGAGACTCCCCAGAAAAAGGGGAGACTTGGGAGGTCTGTGCACGTGTGAAAAAAGTTACTTTCCCTTCAGCCTAGGCCGATGTCCAGCATACTGTATCATAACAACATACAATTATATTCCACTGTTCTTGCTGTGCTTTATGTATATTACCGAGCCATTACTTGCACTGCAGACTTATCTTTTCAGTCGATGGTACAACTGAATACATTTTTCTATAAAACTATAAGGGCTAGGAGTGTTTGAGTCTCATAGCTGGTGAATATTGTAATTAAACAGCATCCCCAATGCTTTTGTATGGCATCAATTCTGTTCTTTGAAAATGTTGGCAGAATATATATGTAGCAAAGTTTTGTTGTAACTTAGTGATTTTTTTTCAAATAAGAAAAATGTGTAATTAGTAAATATAGAGTGGTCAGTTTCTTTGATCATCAGTAATATATTAGTAGGACTATGAATAGACACAGGGGTGATCACATCAACAATGCACAACACCAAAATTCATAAGAAAATATATTAAGGATGATCACAGTATGAGGGATAAACAGTAAAAAGAGAATGGAAGAGACAGACCAAAGTAACAAAATAGAGATTTGCACACACACAAATAATTTTTTTTTTAAAGATTTCAAATGTTTTCAACATTGGTATTCAAGTGTCCCATTGGATTGGTATACATTAAAAAAATTAATTTCAATGATCAGCTGTGCCCAGCAAGGTTCTGGAAATTTGGCCAGGCCCAAATGGCTGGTAAGTAATTGTGCTAATTAAGTAGTAGCCATGTTAGTGCCAGGAAATCAAATCAGATGTATCGCATATTTCCTTCGGGCATGCATGCATGAATAAACCATGCAAACTTTCTACACACAGAAAATCATTGCAAAAGAATGAGAAACCTTTGGATGGTGAGTACATCATGAAAAAAGCTCCATTAAATGATTGCTGGCACAAATTGTCTTGGCTAAGCCATAAAGCTCTTTTTGTCTATTTCTCAGGAGTGTCTGCAAATCATTGAACTCCACCCAGAAATCATATGAACCAATTCTGCTGTGCATTTGCAATTAGCAGTTTAAGACAGGATCACATTTAAGTTCTCATTGCTTTTCTTTTAATTTTGCAGCCATCTTAAAAGAAGTGGCACCATTTCTTCCCCTACAATAAAAAAGAGACCTTTTCAATTTTTGAGACAAATATATCGATACAATATAGCAAAAGGTTACTTTAAAGGAAGCAGCACATACAACTAACTATGAACATAGGTATGATGACTTCTGATCATGAATTTCAAAATAGTATTGCACTGGAAATAAATTTGAAAAACAAAAAAACAAAAAAAGTCTCATGAAAAACAATTTTGCTCAAATCATCATGGGGGTTGGGTGGGGGTGTTATGAAAGAGCGATGTGCCTACTTTAACTTACTACCAAAAGATGTCGAACTGAAAAAAAAGAAAATTTTTTAATGTACTACATATTTTGGTAATAAGACCTTTGCTGCTTATAAAAGTCACACAGTCAAATAGTTCCGTAAGGAAGCCTACTTCAGCCCATTGAGCCTCAAAAAACCTCACAAATAATGACGATATCAGTCTTGCAATGGTATTTATAGATTTTTAAAAATATTTTTAAGGAACTATGAGGAGTGGAAATCAAAGAAGTTTCTATGATGTCTTTTCAGTTTCAGAGGTTAAAATATTTTATGTTCATTTTATCTATCCTTTCATTCATCCCTCTTTTTCTACCTGGATATATTATCTCTGATATTCTTAATATCACTGTATGTCTTGATCTGCATTTCAATGAGATTTAATCCCGCTGACTTACATAAATTTTCCTTTCACTTCTACTACCATCCCCATCACAAAACTATTTTCTGTCTCCTTGGTGTAGTGGAAATGATTCCAAATTTTCTTCCCCTTCCAGGAATTGTAGTTCTTTCAAGCTCTATACTCCTCGCAGACCATTCAGACCTTCTTTACTAAAATCAAGCAGCAAGCTAACATTATCTGTTTTCTGTCTATATAACTAAATAATAATATAAAAATTTACAAAAAGATTAGAGAAAACTTGAACAATTGAGGGGTAGGTATAAGTACAATTATGACAATGAACTAATGTAAATACTGGTACAAAAAAAAGAATTTGGTAATTTGATCTTTGAAAAAAGGTTTTGACATTTTATTTTGAAGTATTACATTTGTGACCATCAGTATTTTGTGGGCATTTGATTAAAAAATAATGAAAAAAATCAAAGTACAAAATCATTCTTCCTACAATGAGAAGAGGGAAAAAGGGAGGGGTTGGTGAGAACAACGTATAGTTTAAAATATATAACCAGGTAACATAAAATGTGTGTATGTAAAATACAATTACAAATAAAGTTTTGAAAGTCTATAAAACACACAAATTGGTGTAAAAACATTGATCTATATACAGAGTAACATTAAAACCATGTATTACTCCTAAAGGCAGGTTTTGTTGATTTGATTCTTTTGTTTACAAGGGTATTTAAAAAAAAATCAAAACATGGATTGTTTTTTACTTTTGTGACCTTTGACCCTTAATAAGCTGTTGGCAGATGTGAATTAGTGCTGGGTAGAGAGTTGGTTTTCATAGAAATGGATATCCAGGTTACCCTGATTTAAATAATTGGATGATGGGATTTTCACCAGGATTGTAGGTCGTGGCTTAACCAACACAAGCCAGATCACCACTGACTTGGCTCCAAGATTTGGATTGTTTATGACAAGTTGATGGAGAGTAAGAGCTTTGATTTGTCACAGCAAGCGCAGTTAGGTCGTAATATAATTTACAGCATAGTGCATGGCTTTCTCGTCAGCACCCTGACAATGTGACGTGCAAGACACATACATAGAGGAGGAAAAGGGAAAAGACGAGAAGGTTTGGCCTGCTTACAGCATTTTCTCCATTCAAACTTGGATCAGCCAGTAGATCTGAATCTAGATAACGAAAGCAAGTCAAAATCCGATATGACACGGGTCAAGCCTATAAAACAGATCTCTCAGTCAGGAAAAATAACTGGTTATCCAAATCTGAAACTGGACTCCAGCTCAACACTAATGTAAATATTATGGCATATGTGTCTGTTTTCCTCTCGTCATCATTATTTTTCTTTATATTCCTTTATGCCAGGGTTCTCTCAGCAATAAAATAGATTATATGGCAAATAAAATATATTTTTTTCATGATACACAAGCTTTAAGACCCTTGAAGGCTAGTCTCCTTTTCTTTTCTTATTCCCCAACAATATCAGAGTTCATAGTCCCAAATAAGCACTACTGACATGATAAAGGAAAAGTGTGAGGGCAGAATTGTCACCCTCTTAAGGTCATTTATTTTGCAGCCTTGGTCCTGTTGAATTTCATGAACCATTTATGATTCCATTAAAAACAAATTTATTTCCTTTATAATGAAATCATATTTTTCTTTTTAAATTCATAAAAACAGAACAAAAACAAAGTTGAAACATTGCCCCCCAAAAGACTGCCCAATTTCAATTTCTTTCTTCCACAGCAACAGCCTTAAAAATTTAGTGCGCCTTTTTCCTTTTCTATAACAGTCGGTGGAAGTCATCCTCTGATTGTGTGTCTTTTTAGGGTCTCTGTGATGTAGCCTTTTTGAAATTATATTTTCGACCTTGAAGTTTTCCTCACAACACAAACCATACTTCAATGCCTTACATCAGATATAAGATAAATATAAACACATACACATCAATAATTACATATATATATATACATATACACAGTATTAATAAGAAAGTTGTATCAATACCAGCTTATGTGAAATTATCTGGGCATAATACATTCACTGACATAGACGTTTGATTAACTTGTTCTTCATCCATATTATAAGTATGTATATTTCTTTTTAACAAAAGAACAAAATGGGACAATACCAAAGAAGGATGTTATCTCTGTTTGTCCTTATTGAAAGATCATTTCTCCAATTAAGGGATAAATAAACATAATTGAAGGGAAATACAGTATATTGAATTCACAGTGAACAATTCCCTCCCCTCTTACAGATTCATTCAAATTAAGCACAGAAGCATACTGGTATAAAAATAAAATTCCTACCAAATCAAATATTTTTATGATGGGTAGTAGACTTAGTATGAAAAGAAGACAAGCATTTCCTCACAGCCTGATGGGGTTTTTGACCTCAGATCATTTAGCACTGAGTTTTACTTACCACATATAACTCATTGCAGACAAGACCACTTCAAGCTTCAGAGAAATAAAGAGAATCACCAATGATTATGGAATGAAGAAGATGAAAAAGCAGAGTACAAAAATAGAGGCAAATTTCAACCAAACATAAAAATGACAAATGTTTTGGCCAAAGCTATAGATTTGACATCATGATTGTGCTGTAAGTCAAAACTGAAATTATGCTCAGTATGAGAGAAATGAACATGTATATTTATATAAATAAAAAAATATGACAACTATTTCCACAGTTTAAAATTCACACTTATTTTCTCACTGTGTCTTCAAGTAAGACAAAAAAGAAAAGAAAACATTTTCATATATAATATGCTCTTATCCAACAGATGTAAATCCACTCCTCCTTCTTTTATTGCGCTGCGCTGCATCTCCTATACCGGTATATTTACAACAAGTTCAACCTTAAATCTTGCTTTATCAGTGTTCTGTAGTATGAGAAAGGAATAAAAGTTAGTCACAAGATGACAACAATCATCCTCCTTCTGTATATACTTCACTCTGCGGATAACTCCTGTGTTACATCAGGCATTTTATCAACTGGATTGAGAGCAAATGGGGGAAAAAAAGAGAATTTAAATATACGAAGAATTATTGGAAGTAGACTAATCTGGGAGATAGAAAAAATCTGAGACTGACATCCAGACAGATGAAGGTAGGTTTTTTTTTACTTCTTAATGCAATGTATCTTGTCTTCAAAGGAGCAGATTTTTTAACTGGTTAGATAAAAACTTATACTTGCAAATGCCCTTTTCAAACATAAAGAGCAAATTTGTGTTTCACCAACCAGGCTTTGAGTCGAATGACTGTAAGAATATTTTATCTACTTAACATGTGTAGGACAATTTCTTCCTGGCAGACATTAGTATGAATATCTAATCAAATAGTCTAAAACGTACCGAATTTCCTGCCTGCCATGGAAACAAAAGTTAATGCCATACAGAAATACAGAAATTCAAGGATCTTTTGTACCCTTCGGAACAATCATCTCCATGCAAAATGGGGATTATTCATTTGTACTTCACTGACCTTTCTCAAAACTCACCAAAAATAAAATGTACCACTTCATGATTTCAATTGACATAAAATACTTAAAACGTGCCTTCGTGAATCAAATTTACTACTACCAATACTACTACTACTAATAATACTTTTGCTGACATCAAATAAAAGTATTAAGTTAATATAACTACATCAGATTTAAATGAAGACAAATCCTCCATGCATTTTCTTTCAACTGTACACTCATATATTTTGCAGAGGTTTGACAACAAAAAGAACCCCCAAAACAAACAGGACAAAAATACAGTTCATTACTACAAACATCTTCAAGTTAATCCTTAAATATAAACAACAAATTGTTGCTACAAGTACAGACATATTATATATATACAAATGGACCAAAGAGTAGCTAAGTAAGATCAGGTCTGTTTACATAGGATCATTAAAAGTTTAAGCAATTTCATTCTAATCAGCATTTGAAGTTTGTAGTAATTGAAACTAATTTTGCTGCATGCATCAGGTTGTTACAACATGAACAGTCAGAAGCTGGCAGCTTAGCATATAAAGAGTCACACTCACTGCTACGAAATGGAGGTGGCTGACGGAAGGTCTGGATGAGAGGTGACAAATACTGGGCTGGACAAGGAAGTTCATATATGTATGTAAAATTACATTTAAGGAAAAAAAAATGAATGTAAAAACAAAACCCAACCTTACAAAACAAAAAAACAACAAAACAACAAAAACAAACAAATGAAACCATAAACATTCAGTTAAATCCAGAAATATTTCACATGAAAATATGTGAGATTCCTTCTCTCATGTTCATTGTGATCACATTCCGACTCCAGGCATGCTGACTAGTGGAAACACCTTGTCTAAAGAAGGGCTTTACGTTGGGCAAAGTACTGTAAAAAGATTTTTAAAAAGGATTGGAAAAAATGAGTTTTCATCATCACAATTTCAATTAA
>JAOWAY010033242.1:0-12136 GCA_028565895.1 Goniobranchus geometricus
GTGTCCATTTATGCATCTATCTATCTATCTAGATTCATCTATCTTTAAATCTAATTTTCCAATTTTCCTGTTGCGACCAATTTCATACAGTTGTATTTGTCAATGAGGTGATCAATTTTTGTTAGGAAAATCCCCCAAAAGCATGTATATCATACAAACATCTTCATACTCAATCTTCAACTTGCCGCTTATCTAAGTTTAAGTGATGCCTTTCTTTAGTTCAGTTCATGTTTTCTTGATTCTTAATTTTGATAACTGATAAAAGAAATTGGACTAGCAGCAATGACAGCAAAGGCTTGTTTCAAAAAGTTTATGCTTCTTATGACCACATCCATGATTTTTCTCCCCTTTGGAAAGGTTTTGTTTGAAGTTGCTCGCCAATGGTATGAACTCTCAGAGGAAGCCAGTCAAAACTCGCCAGATTCTATGGATGGCAGCGACAGCAGTAGCCACACTTTACGAGGGAGAAGAGAATCTGGAAGCCCTGCCTCACATGCGTCCACAGATCCAGGCTCCTCAAGGTATGCAATGCTTAGCTCTTGCAGTTCAAGATATATGCCAGACGTTTGAATATACTGGCAAACTGATAATTTCTTTTTAGCACTTACTGTGACATAATGATATATAATCATTGATTTTACATTTGCATTACTGAATGTGTCACAGGAGGAGTGTTTGAAATAAAGAGTGTTGGATGAACTAAGTGAAATTGGTTGTTAAATGTTTTGTTGGAAAATTGCATCCACATTTGAAAAACCTTGAAGCTTTTCTTGTAAAGCGATAAAAAAAATATTCTTTTCTATTTTGGAATAATTTTTTCAGTGATTTTTTTATTTTTTTAAATGAAAGCCAATTGTTAGAGAAGGTTGGGCCTTAATTTTTCAGTGATGGTTTTTTTTTTTGTTTTTGTTTTTTTAATGAATGCCAATTGTTAGAGAAGGTTTGGCCTTTTTCCTCTTCAAAGCAATGTAAAAATGAAATTGCTGATGTTTATTATTCACATATTAATGATGCTTATTCATTAATCCTTTCAAACAAAAAAAAATCCTTCTAATCTTAACCTTTGTACTTTGTTCTGCATTTCAGCTCTGATCGCACAAGCCCTAATGCTGGTAACGCTGTACTACATTACACTGCTGTTAGCAGTTCCCCTCACAGTTGCCAGTCTCCACCTCATGCTCAGCCACAAGCTGGCGCCCAGGCCTCTCCCTCTCCCCAGCTTATTCCCACCTCCTCCCAACACTTACCCCCGCAAACAGTTGTTCTGTTGCCAGCCCCCAACACTGGCCCACCTCAGATAGGCGCACACTACGTCCAGCCCTACAACTATGTACAGCAAGTTGCAGCAACCACAGCGCCCCCACCTGGGCCATTCTCTCACCATCATTTTGCTCACAGCCCATCTCCCCACCACACCCTTCACAGCCATAGTCTACATCCCCACACTGCGTACATGGCAACACCATATACTTATCCGGCCCAAGCCACCTTCTCTGGACTGCCACCAAATATATACCATACGGGGAGTGCTGCTCATTTGCGCTCCCTTCCACCCTCAGTTCAAGTTTTCTCAAACCAACCCCACCCTGCCATCCATGCCATGCATCCTGTAGAAGTAGTCACCTCAAGTCCACCCGCCGGCACGCCCTCGCCAGTGCAGAATGCCAGTGTGGCTGTCCCTCAGGTCCAGCCAAGTACTCACAATCAACTTCAGCTGCGCTACTTGATGGCTGCATTCCGTACTGGAATGCTTGCCATGGAGACATTATCACGGAGGGTTCATGATGATCGTCCACAGACAAAATATGCGCGCAATCCTCCTTATGGCGAAGATGTCAAGTGGCTGCTCTCTAGCGTTGCCATCAAATTAGGTAAATGAACTTTGTTTTTGTACTTGAATTATGAAAAAATATGTTTTATACGCGAGAGAATTCGATAATTTTTCGTATGAAAGAAATAGTATATGGGAATCTCTTGTATGTACTGCTTATACATGAAAATGGAAAAAATGATGGTTATCTTTAAATATTATAAAGCTTTAAAATCAACTGCAATAACAACCACAGACTAATAACTTTGACAAAACAGAACAGTTTGGGTAGTTGAATATAATGCTCCAGATGAACATATGAGGAAAGGGGATGGAAATGGTTAAACAGTTCATCTAGAAAATTTAGCTCAAGATTTTGAATATAGTCCTATAATTTTGTCTTTTGAAGCAGGTTTAAGAGTTGGAGGTGGCAGGGATAGAGATGCTTTATTTCTGGATGCAATGAAATTGGACAAGATCAGGAAGTGCACATTAGAGGGAATGCTCCAGTAGGCAGGTTTGCTGACAAAATCAGGTTGTGTAGATTGAAATTGTTCTGGCATATTCAGGGAGAGATGAATGACATTTTGAAGAGAATGCTGAATACAAACTACCCGAAAAAGGGAGAGGACACAAGTGAAGATGAATGGAGGGAATCTAATTAGAGTTTACGGTTATTTGTGTGAGAGAGGCGGATGGATTGAGCAGGATTGGCTGAAGATGAAAGATCTAGTGGGCCGCCCCCCAAGTTGAGAGATAGAAAGAAGAATAAGAGGGAGCATAGGCCATGAGGAGGGTTCCAGCAGTATTTTACAGATGGGCAAGTAGAGAAGGGTAGACTGTCAACATCTCAGTAATAATAGGCCTCTGACACGTTATATCATCCCCCCTCTCTTCTTCATTGATTGCCTTCCTAGTAACATTTTATAATCTTTATTGGTAAAGTTAAGTGGAATGTCTGTTTAGAATTGTATAAGATTTTGTCTGGGTAAGATTTATGAATTAAAATTTTCTATCTCTTATGCATATCTTGTCATTAAGAGACATGTAAAAGATTCATGGAAATTTGATCGACTAGAGTTGTTGAGTGTTCATTTGTCTCTGTGACTTGAAAGATTCCCAACCTTGTTCGATTTGGGCGTCTTGAAATTTATTTGTATAACTAATTTATTTCATGCTCTGATTCAGATTGTCCTGCAAAGTCGTAAATTGAGTGTAAATTCAATATGTTGTTGTAAGGTTTGTAAACTTGAATTGATAGCAGTATGCCATCCAGTTGGAATCTATCAGAAATATTAATACTGGCGATGACAAAATTTTGAACATCTACAAGTAAGCCCAATGAGATAATTGGTATCAATATTGTATCAACTTAAAATGGTTATTATCTCAGATGCAACTTTGTAAATGACTCAAGCAATAGAAATATTTAACTCAATTCTTTTCATTTCTGTTGGAGTAATTTTGTTTTCATGGTTGTGAATTTGCATTGTTGGACATCCTGTTATTATCAGACTTGAATGCAAGAATTTGCCCTCTAGATACAAAGATTTGCCATCCAAATACTTGGATTTGCCGTCTAAATAGAAGGATTTGCCATCTAAATACTAGGATTTGCCATATAAATACGAAGGATTTGCCATCTAAAAACTAGGGTTTCTAATCTACTGGTATAAGCGAAATGAAGCTATTTTTCAAGCAAAAGTTTTGAGAGAATACTCTAGCAGGCCGGTATGCTGATAAAATCAGGTCTTCTGGATTGAGATTGTTCTGGCATATACAAGGGAGGGGTGAATGGTAGTCTACATCAGCAAGAGAAGGCTGAAGACAACCTAACTGGCAAAAGCGAAAGAAGAAGACACTAGTGAGGATGTATGGAAGGAATTAAATAACAGTTGACTGTTGACAACTTTGAATATTTATTACTTTGTTCTTAAATGAACATCCCTGAACAAACTCTAATCCAGGAAATTCATTTTGGATTTCAGGTACTACATCCCTGCAGCAGTTTTGTGCTAGCGCTGTCAATGCTGTCGTTAGTCCTTTCATCCTTTATGACCTTGCCATGGAGGCAGCCCGTTTTTTGGCAAGAAACAACCCAACTCATGTTTCCACACAGCTGAGATCCACCATTCTTAACTCTTTATTCCAAAAGTGCTTGCAAATGTAAGTGAAAGTGATTTTGGTAATAAGAAATTCATACCTTGTCTTTCTGTTCTTATCACTTTAAATGTAGCATTTGTACTTTTCCTTCAATGTCTAGAAAATTTGTTTTCTTTTCATTTCTTTTATGGACTACATCGTACAGATGGCTACAGCAGTGGGAAAGCAAATGGGACCTGGCTATTAGGATGAATTAACAGAGTTATTTTTACTGCTCTATTTTCACCATCAGTTACCACTGCTGCTCTTTCCTGAAATAAGAATGATAAGTGCAAATCTCAATGAAATATAAGATCTCTCTTAACAACTTCATCTAGATTATAAAATGGGGAGAGGAATGTTACTATTCTTCTTGTTTTTATTTGTTTTAAAAATCCCCACTGTTTTTGCTTACCCTCTCTAGCCAGTGATTCCCTCTCTGAAATCTAAGAGTGCTGCTCTTCTTCTTTCCTTTGCTATTCAAAGCTTAAGGTAGGCAAAAAAGTGACCATTTACCTCTAAAATATGTGTACAAGCCATAGCATGATTCAGAGGTCTGATCTGTCATGCAGTTAATTCAAATATGGGATATGAGATGGCTCTCATCTGAAAATTTGGTGCTGATTACAAAGTTGATAATTCACGTCTTTTGAATTGTTATTAATGTTGGTAATTTTCTTCATTGCTCAGGTTCATTCAGTGCGCCCACCAACGCATTCATCACATCAACAATGCTGATTATGATGAGTTTGTCAGTATTGTCTGCAACGCTAGGAATGCCTTCTATCTAGCACCAGGCGGTATTGTTCAATTTAACGAGCTTCTACAGAGTCTTCGTAGATCAAAGTCATGTCGCAAGGACCTATGGCAGAGGATAGTAAATGGACTCGCCAGTGGCAGTTTATGATAACAGTCATAGGAGTAAAGCAGCCTGGTAACCGGCTGTCATCTTCAACTCTCACATCAAAGGGTTACCTTATTTATTTCACTCTTTTAATGTGCCCTTATCTATTTATTCATACAAATGTTGTTATTTATTATTAGGTAGCGATAGAAATCGCAATTTCAAACAATTTTTTAGGAGATGTGTTGGCACTGTATTGCTTTTTAATCCAGAGCACTGGAGACCTAGCTACTGTGCATTGCCGTTATTTTATTTGTGTATTGAATCACAGTATTTTTTGTTCTTATTGTTTGGATAACACAGCCAAGGCAAAGTAAAAAAGAGAGATGTTGTATTACTGTCATTTGTAACATACATATTTTTGCCAAAAAGAACTCAACAAAATAAAATGAAATGGAGAAGGAAAAAAGAGAAAGAGAGTAGATGAAGTGAAGTGTTTGCAACAATTACATCTTTTGTTGGCATGTCTTGTTATGTTCTTGGCTAAGGTTAATTAAGTCCTTTATAAAGAGATGTTAATCTTTTCAAGTCATCTCTGTTTCATATTCATATTTACCATCCCACCACTTTGCCTCTACTTGTTATTCTTTTTGTTCAGTTGGAGGGGAAGTATTCATTCATAGAAATGAAACTGCTTTCATAATTAGAATGTTTAAATACACTGACAACAGATGGCAGAATTTTTAAAAAATATTTTTTTTAATGCACCTCCCAGTTTAAAGACAAAATGAGGTGAAACTTATTTATTTGCTATCACTTTCATGTCTTATTCTTCCTTTAAGACCAAGACCAAATTGTTTCTCTCTGAATAGTTGAAAGACCCAGGTACTTCTTAATCTTTAGTCTGTTTTCTATTACGAAACGTCTTTCTTACTACAGGAACACCTGCATAGATTCAAAGAGAAAGTGCAACTGAATTTGAAGGAAAGAAAGGAAAGAGGAGAGGGAAAACAAAATGGCCATTTTCCCCATTGCTTAATGGTTTGAATAATTTTCAAAACTTCACAAAAAAAACTGTCTATTCACCCCATTTTGTGAGGATTGTATGAAGTTTTTAAAAAAAATTTAACGGCATGCCGTTTGAAAAGTAGGGACATGCATTAATGATATAATCAGGAAGTGTTTTAGGTTTGAATCAATGCTAAAAGTATATGCTGATATATATGAAATGAGATGAAGGTTGCTTTGAACTGCGGATAAGGAATATCTGCACATAAGCAGCCAAAGTCAAGCCTGTAAAGCTCATTTTTTAAAAATCAACTGAAATGCCTTACATTTTCAGCGGATGTTTTCATTTTCTCAAACAAATCATTGAAACAAAAACAAAGTAAAAAATGAATTTGTTTAATGAAGAAAAAAAATGTGCTTGATAAATTGGCTGAACCCCTTAAAGATATGTTTCTGGAAAAAGAAATTATTTCACATATTGTTTGTTGTGTTTAACTCACAGCTTATTTTACATGGACATCACTGTCATCATATGTAAAAAAGCCGGTCCCCTGTTTGAAAGTCAGGCTTGATTCAGCGCCGAATATTTTACAAGAAAGATGAAAGTTTTTAACTCATCCTTGATCCATTAAACAAATTTTTTCTCAGTTTTAGATACCACCTATCATTTCAACATACCTTACAAACTTATTGAGGTAGAATTTGATGCTTTATTCTGAAAAAAAAAAAAAATCATCTGATGAAAAAAAAACCCAAACAAATAAAAACATGGGAAGCTCAGTATTGGATAGTATTTGTGAAAATGGCTGTCCAAATTTTTTTTTATATATCGAGATAGTAGATATCTCAATGTTTTTTGGTGTATTGGTTTTCAAGGCTAGTTTTTAACCCTTTCTTGCACTTACTGGGTTTTGATTTCTATCTTTGGGTCTTAAAAAAGCATTGTCTCAAGCTTTGTAGTTCCCCAAAAGAATTGTTTGTTGTGGCACCTGAATATTATCTCTATTCATTTTGTTGAATGTGTTCCTCTATACTCTTAAAAAGGCCGAGCTGAAAATGCTTCTGTTATGTCTCTCTCTCTCCCCTTGTGTTTGCCCTCTTTCTACCTTGCAGTTCTTTTTCATTTCAATTTTTGTATTACTGTCATTCAGTCTTTCATGTGGTATTATTCCTTGTCTAGCTCGTT
Source organism: Goniobranchus geometricus (assembly GCA_028565895.1). Classification (NCBI taxonomy): domain Eukaryota; kingdom Metazoa; phylum Mollusca; class Gastropoda; order Nudibranchia; family Chromodorididae; genus Goniobranchus; species Goniobranchus geometricus. The sequence goes on from JAOWAY010033242.1 coordinate 6,991, forward strand.
CTATCCTGGTGAATGTATTTATTGTTATGCTATGTATCGATGTCATGAATGTTTAAATGGTTCTTCCTCCACACCTGACCCACATCTTTTGCACAGAAATTTCTCTATGAATATTATTAAAATTATTCATGACACTGCATTTCACTCTTTTTTACACTATGCGCTCTGTAGGAGGTTAATGGCTTTAAACATGGATTTTTTTTAATAAATGAAGAAAGACCATACAATATGATCTCTTTAAAAAAAAAAAAAAGAAGAAACTGAACGATAAATGTAAGGGTGAAACAAGCAGAGCCTTGAATAGATGAACAAAATGAAAGGAAATCCAATTAATACACATAAGTAATAATTCAGGTTTGCCGATCTAGGACATGTGGTCCCAGTTCATGACATTTTTCCCTTTCACATATTTGACTAAGCACCAATGGTTCATAAGTGTCACTTTCTCCAAATCACAAGCTGATACTCATGATATATGTCAATAGATTCTCCTGCCCTAAGAGCTTTTTATAACTACAATGTGGGAAAGAAGACGAAATATTTTGAAAGGATGTAAATCATCTCACTCATTTTTTGTTTTTCTCTTTTGGTGTCATGTAAATTCCCATCAAGGAAACTTAAAAACTTTAACATTTTATCTCATCTTTTTCACAGTAAATTGTAGAAGTGGAAAAAATGTGACAATGTATTGTCTGTATCAGGCATGGGTAAAGAAATGTTTGTGTCAATTCATATCTATAATCATCCATTTTACACACTCAAATTGTAAATATATAGATAGCTATACCCCCAAACCCTTCTCTTTTAACTCTATTGCCTTTTAACTAATTGTTTCGCAATTCCCAATATTGAAAACCCCACCCTCCCCACCCCACCCCTAAAAACAAATTATGAACAATTTGACAAAGGCCTACTTTTGAAATTGAAATAATGAAATATGTTTCTGAAAAGTATTACATAGTGGTGTGAAGAGGGCTATGAAAAGCAAAATCACATTGTCTTGAATTTGAATATGACATCAGCCTGTAAAGAAATGGTATGTATCTATTCTATATAATTCCACTCATCGACATATATTCTGTCCAGATCAACAAATAGTAATTTGCTCATTAACCATCCGCATCCATATCTGCTTCTACTCTGGCTTCATCATTGAGGTTTTACATTCATTCTCATCTCCATCAACACAACTACATTAATTGCTTGTATCAATAATAACAACAACTTAAGATTTTTATTATATATATATGAAATTATATTTTATATGAAAATTATCTTGTGTCATATATATATACATATATAATATATTATTTATTCCATTTTTTCTTGATTCTGCATTAACTATACTATAAATATTATATTTTACTAATTCCGTAACTGTAAAAAAGTATTTGAAATCATCAATATCATCTCAATTAATGGCATAATTCTTTTGGGTATTTCAAGTCCAATTTTTTGCCGTATGTAAGTAAATGATGAATTCACTCTCGACCGTGTTTTAGCAAGCTCTTCCCATCATTTCACTGTTAAGGTAATGCGGAAAAAGCTGCTTCTTTTATTCATTCTAGCACCGATCTGTTAGGCTTGAATAAGAAGAGGCTTTCAACTCTGGATGGCCCTAAACTAGGTTACAGTTGTAAGATTGCCAAAATTGTCAGACATCTCGACCAAATTGTTACATTTACAAAGCTGCTTGTCACAATTGCATTTGCTTACCACACCTCAATCTCCTGAGTACTCAAATTGGTGTCCATACACAATGCAGTAATCCTTGAGCCCACACAATAGGACACGAGTTCTGGTCTCCTTCAATTTCCATAATGGATTCCACAGTGGACTCTTTTCTTTACTACAGTACTGGCGCTCTAACAACACGCTATGAGCCTGACAGAAGGAAAGGCGCCTTTCTACCCCATTCTTTTATCGCTCACGAATGTTTATGAAGCATTGAGTCAATTAAATCAATGACACGCATCTCACCAATGTGGTGACGAAAATACATAAAAAGTTATGGTTACTCAATTATATGGCAAAATTAGACAAAACATGGGACGTTTCGGACATCAGTCCTTCATCAGATACAAAAATACAGGGACAACATGCAAATAAATGTGGTGACGGTGAAATAGGAGACATTCCTTGATTCATCGTGTTTGGTCAGATTCGAATGACTAGACTTTGGCTCCACCCCTTCACCCACAAGGCTACACATTCTTTGTTTAGTATGTGGGGAGTTAATGCGTGATTGACAGGTTTGGTAAGAAATGAGTTCATTACATTTGATCATGTGCATAGCCCTTTGTGGGCTTGCATTTGATTGGCTGTTAAAATGAGAGAATGGAACTTTCGAGGAAATATATAGACTATGTCCCTTGTAGTCCGTCTACGTGCACGGTCCGTCTAACAGCATGATATTTCAATCTTGGCAAGGGCGTGTTCTTAGAGCATTAGTACTGTACTATATGAGGGAGGAGGACAAGAAGAAGAAGAAGTGGCTGCATAGGCCAGACATTGTACAGGATGAAAAATGCTGACTTACACAAGACGTCAAAGGCGACGGCCAGGCTCCTTCCTGTGCCAATGGAGTTGACGACATTGCAAACAAAATCTCCACGGTCATTTCTGTCCACTGTTTTGATGGTCAAGGTGGATTCTCCGAATACACCTCCACTATACTTGTCTGGATTCGTTGCTGGCTCAATCACATCTCCGTCTTGGGTCCAGTAAAGATCTGTGGCAACAGGGTTAGCCTGGTAGTTGCAGGTGAAGAGAATGTTCTGCGTACCTTCATCCACAGTGGTTGCTGAAGATGTTGCTGTCACGGTTGGTGTATCTGAAGTGAAATTTTTGATTTAAAGTTTGAAAACAGCATAAAATGAAAGAAACTGACAGTAGCAAATCTTTTAATTATAAGCAAGACTTGAGTGAAGGCCTGAACAGAATGCTTTTAAAGTTTCCTCACACTCTCAAGTCAATGAAATATGTGAGATCTTTATACTACTTATTAGGGCACGAAGCTCAATCAACTCACACAGTGCTTTCACATAAAAACTTCAATGGATTCATTCAGAAAGCCTTTTAGTGCTGTGCTTAAACACTTCAGGTGATACTTTCCAGAGCAACATGTTTTGCCTCCTTTTTCTTGCTTCTTCTCTTACAAATTTGGATGAACAAATTTTCTCGGCTGTTTTCATATTAACATGTGCTTTAGGATGTCATACCTTGATAATTCAAATGTAAAAATATGGATCACAACACAAAATGGGTTTTGTTTTGCTTTGTTTTGTTCTTTTCAATCAGAATTGATCATTCATACTCTAATTTACACAAATTTGTGTCCTGTATTTCATGTGACGTTATAAATGTCTTGATATTTTAATGTGAAAAGCACAATTAATCCCTACGTTATTATTCATTATTATTATCGTTACTAATATGATTATTATGATTTTTTAAAAACTGTTTGGTAAGACCATATAGAGACACTTACAGGGGCCAAAAGGCGACACAGATTGAAGTAACTTGGACACATTTGCACGAAATGCAACCCACAAGTAATCCCCAAAACTGCCCTAAGATGGTCTCCCCAAAGGGAACAAAGGAAAGGTTGTCTTGGGAAACATGGAGACAAAAAATTGAAAGAGAAACAAAGCAACCGGAATTGGCCTGGGGTGAGGTAAAAAGGGTGGCTGCAAACAGAGACCAATGGGGATCCAAAGTGTTGGTCTTTTGAGTCACATGACACGAAAGAGGATAAGTAAGTAAGTAAGTAATAAGAAAGTATTTGACATAATGCCCTCTACAGCAGAGATAACCATAAGTAAAAGGATTACAGAATTAACAAGACGATGACTACTCACTGACAACATCCACAGTCACAAGACTGCTTTCACTGAGTCCTTCAGGGTTGACAGCTGAACAGAAATAAGTTCCAGAATCATCTATCGCGGCATCCAAAATCTGCAGTGTTGGGATGTCCCTATCACCTCCCACGTATTTGCTAGGGCTGACAGATGAGCTGATTGGACCCTGCCCAGTCTTTGTCCAGAAGACTTGGGTTACTTCAGGGTTGGCCTCCACCTGGCAGGTAAGGATTACTGTGGCCCCTGGGCTACTTGTGATTGGTTGGTCTGATACCGTCAAAATGGGTTGGTCTGGAAAGGCAAAATAAAGATGAAGATGAGCTTCCTAGTCCAAGCCTCTGCACAGAGGCAGGCTCTAGACTTGACATCGTTTATCTCCGGCACGCCATTGTACTATGATACTGCTCAACTCCCTGGGAGCAAAGAATGGGAGCATCCCTTTCCGCACATCCCACTAGCAATCTGACAAGATCTTTTGTAGCTTAATGCCCGGTACTTATTCACGTCTGAGTTGAATGAAGTAAGCAGAGTAAAGTGCCTTACCTAAGGTCACAACGCCGATGACTTGTCCTTATGGGCCGGACAGCACCAGCAATGCTAGATCCCACTAGGTCTCACATACTTGTACTGACCATAGTGAACACCTTTTGACCTTTTGAATACCTCGTTGTGTTTGCCACTGAGCAATCAAAATTTTTGTGATTGAAGTCATTTGATATCATGATAAGCTTATTTATTGTTTAGCATCAGAATATGTTGGTTTTTTTTTTACAGTTTAATTTTGCTTTGAAATTTTTGGTTTCTTGTTTTCTTTTGCTTTATTTCGTTGTTAATCTTTATGAAAAAAAACCCAAACAAACAAAAAAAAAAACTGAAACAGGAAGAGAAATTTGATCGGTCACTAAATTCCTTTATGGTAAGCGACCTATAGATTAATGCACCAGGGTACCTATTTTGTTCTTCAAAGAAAATTAGATCTTTCTAGCAGCATAATATTGTTTACACTCAAAAAAGTTAGAGATTAAAAATTCCAATTCCTGTATAATTAAAATAGAAAGCTTAAAACATTAAAAAACAAAACAAAATTCAAAACAAGCAAGTCCAATGGCAAAATTAAAAGGTAAAGGAAATTAAAAAAAAAAACCCACACCTCAGTGAATTCTATTTGTGAGTGTAAAAGATTAAAAGATTTGTTAAAATGTTAATGTGAGAAAACGGTGGCACCTCATTCAGCTAAGTCCACATTCAGGCCAATGTGCGGATTTTCACCTTAATTTTGATTT